>JABFFC010000175.1:0-40655 GCA_013623535.1 Fusarium penzigii | reverse complement strand
CCCCTCCCCGTAGCGCCCCCCATCGTCCCTCCGTCCTAGCAGCCCAGCACTCCTCCGGCGTGTCCAAGAAGTCAAAACGCGGTCGCAAAGATAACATGTCCACTAAGGCCCGTAGACGTCATGAGAAGGGCATGGAGATGGCAGAGGCCATCATGGATCGCACACAGAACAAGGTTGCAAAGAGTCGTGGGAGAGGGAGGAATGTCCAGGAGAGGGCGAAGAATTGGGAAGCGATAAATAAACTGGTGGAGGAACAGGTTAACAGAAAAGAGGAGGAGAATGACGATGATGATGATGATGATGAGATGAAGGAGGAGGAGACGGTGACGGAGAGTGTATCTGCACCAACGGAACAAGTTGTACCTGCTGCGGTGCCTCTACCCATGGATGACGACGAGGAAATTCTTTAAATCTCTGGATGGGATCTTGCTTTGCATTACTGAGAGGGAGTTATGGCGTCTAAAAAGAAAAATCATGAATTACGACAGAATTTTGGATCATGTCTACCAGGTCACTCGTCATTTGGAAAATCTCTGTTTAACATATTTCTGGATTTGACTGTGGTTTGTCTTGGACTCTAGATATGAGATACCCAAGGCATATTTACTGATATACAGCACTGGCGCCAGTGAATCGTCTGTCTTCCCGAACTCTTACATCTCCCACATCCGTGCTTTACGCGCAACTCATACGTTGAATCACTTTCGCGTGCCCTCAAGGTAAATCCTCAGTGTCCTAGCCACCTGGCCATCCATCGGCTTATACTCCTTCGTCCCTGTCTCGCCGATCCACTTTCGCACCTTATCCAACGTCTCCTGTGCCGTCTCAGCATCCGCCTTCTTGGCGCCCTTCTTCTTCTGACCCAGCACCAGCTCGACCTTCATGCCCTTGCTGAGAAACCCTTCGAGCTGCTTAATCTTGGTTTGGAGATCGTGGTCGCTGATACCCCAGCCAATCTCGAGCTCCTTTGTCTTGACGGTCGTCAACTTGGCCACACGTCGACGCTCCCGGACCTCACGCTGTCTCTCAAACTCTTCTCTCTTGTTGACGATCTTGCATACGGCGTATTGGGCAGGGATATTCTCCTTCGGGTTGGCAGGGATATAAGGCGTGATCATGCGGAGAGACTCAGTCTCTCCCAGACGAGACATGACATTGCGTGTAACCAGCGGTCCATCAAAGTTTCCGTTGTCCAACACCATAATCTTCGGGTCCTTTATCTCATGGTCCTGTGGCAAACGATCACGACCACTCTTCTCAAAGTCGAGCTTTGTAGTATATCGCGGATCGAAGCCACGCTCATTAGGATCCTGTGCCACACCCCCAGCTCCTGCGGGACGGGGCGGACGGGGCTTCAATTGAGCAGGGGAAGCAGAAAAGAAGCGATCCTGAGAGACAGAAAGTCGTGCGCGCGAGGAATGGCTGCTAACGAGGGGAACGAGCTGGCGCGTGAGAGCTTCGTGGCGTTCGAGTGGGGAGACGAAGACCCTGTAGAGAGCTCGACGAGAGCTTTGGATACAAGGGAGACCGCTCATGATGAGTAAATTGAGGCTGAGTTCGTGCAAAGGAATGTCGATTCGGTGAGGAGTGCACAAGCAAGAAACGATAGTGGAAGAAACCGAATATTGAACGAATCTGGCTGATGTTGCTCCAGCTCCGATCTTGGAGACGATGGGCGGTTGGTTTCGGCAAAACGTCACTTCTGCGGGTGCTCCATGAACAAGTAACCAATCACAGGGTTCATACGTTCAGAGACCCTGGATACTCAATTCAGGTACAGCTTCACCATCACGATTACAACAATTCATTCATTGACATCTCCCACTACCTTTCAACCATCAACCGCTCAAATGAAATACCCATAATCTAAAACACATTCTCTACTTTCAACTACGGGCCCCATCCGGGGGCGACTAAAACCATCATGGCCTCGTTCCACTTCACTCGCCATCCAATCCGTACTTCCGTCTCATTTCTCAAAGCCGCCTGTCTAGTCCATCTCGGCCTCACGTATGGCTACACCATCAGTCCCGCCCAAGGCCCCTCTATGCTGCCTACGTTTACTGTAGACGGCGACTGGATTCTTTGCGATCACACGCGACGCTTCGGCCGTGGTGTCAAAGTGGGTGACCTTGTTGTATATCGCATCCCTGTCTTTTCAAATCAATGGGGTGTGAAGCGTGTGATCGGTATGCCGGGCGATTATGTATCTGTCGGTACGCCCGGCGAACCAGGCGAGGACTTGATGATTCAGGTAAGATGAGTTCGCCATCTCGTCCTTTATTACCGTTCTACGACACAAAGCTTTTGACATATAATCTCACACTACATCTGCAGATTCCCCAAGGTCATTGTTGGATATCTGGTGACAACCTCCCTGCTTCACGCGATTCAAGGCATTTTGGCCCTCTGCCGCTGGCACTCGTCTCCGGAACCACCATCGCCAAGGTGTTGCCATGGAACGAACGGCGCTGGATGGGAAACGCCTTGGAAAAAAGTGAAGCTAGTCGTGATTAACAATCACATCTAACTCCTGTCTTGAAGAGTCTGAGATCTCAAGGCAACAACTCTGTATATAATCTGTACAACACCGTATCTGGGTATAGGAACTCAAAAGCCTCCTCATCTAATTACACCTGTTATTCTCAACATTCTTGAACAAGTCAACCCCTCCCCATGTTCCTTTCCTCTCCCCTAGAATGCAATAAAGCAACGGGTAGAACCCCGTCAGATATGCTTGCAAGAATAATATCTCCCACATCTGCTCTGGCACGTAATGAGCCCCGACCAACCCCATCTTTACGCCGGTCATACACCATACTTGCCATGGCTCGAAAGAAAAAACAGGTGAAAGGGCGGCTCCATAGCAGAACGATGCCAGCCTTCACTCAGGACAAAACACTCCCATACGAAGCACCATCGTTACAGGAGAAAAAGAAATTGTACAAGACGCCTAGAACACCATACCTGTTCAGCCCCTTACCATACTACCGCCTCCATGAATTGCGTTCGCTTTTGATCAAAGAAATTATAAGTGAATAGGAAGAAAAACCGGTTGTACCGTTGACCAGAGCATGGAAACTTAGCCCTCGATGTGCGCCTTTGATCTGCTCTGGCCTAGAAGTTCAAGACAGCGCTGCGCAAGGTTCACGACTTCGCCTTCGTCCTCGTCTTCGAATTCATTGCCGCCATCGACTTGACGGTTCGCAATGTCCCGGATGTGCTCGATGATATCCTCGGCCTTGCCAATAAGTCCAATCAAGGTCTTGTCCTCGGATTCAAACAACTGCAACAGAGTCCATACTGCAATATGCTGGAATGTAGCATCGCCAGACTGCAAGAAACGGCAGAGGTATCCATGAATGCCGCCGTTGGGCTCCGTCCAGTTCTGGACAAAGATCGAGTAGTCGCCAACTGTTGACGTTAGGGATGACCAATGCACTTTAATAGGAAAAAATTGCTTACCCTTCGATGAGAGGTTGCCTAGAGCAGCAGCACTGTTGCCCTGGACTTCGATACTGGGTGAGTGTGTCAGAGGAATCAGCACGCTACACACGCCCAAATTCAAGAGATGTGACTTCAGGTCATCGCTCAAGGCCAGCACCGCGATGGCGGCCGTCATCTCCGACTGAACGGTAACCGGCACTTCCAGCACGAGCTGCTTGCACTTCTGAACAGCGCCCGCATCAAGGACAAGGGCCTTGTTGCGGTCAGAGCTGGCCGCCAAGTTTCTGAGTGTAGAAATAGCGTGGCATTGAATTTCCTCATTATCTGTTGAGCCCAGCAGATCGACAAGGGGCTTGAGGAAGTTATGTTCGATGATGGGGGATTCGTTTAGAGGATGGATCGAGATGTTTCGAATACAGGCCACAGCAGATAGGATCAGTGGCAGATAGGACGACTGAAGGAGACGCAAGAGCGGAGGTAAGCCGTTCGCTCTGACGATGTCGAGCTGGTATTTCTCGTCGGATGCTAGATTTCGAAGAGCCAGGGCGGCCTGGCACTGGACCTTAGGGGATGAAGAGTCCATCAGGTTGACGAGCGACTGGACAAGTTTAGGCTCGGACTGAGCAAGCTTTCGTCGGTTGCTTGCATCTACGGCGATGTTACTGAGAGCGGTAGTGCAGTAGTATTGGACATCGACATCTGACGACGACAACAGCTGGACGAGTACAGGGATAGCACCAGCATTAACGAGTTGCTGTCGATTCTCATCTACGAGCTGTTAGCTTGTCAAAATGCATCACTCAGAAGCAACATACCAGAGTGCGTCATGTTAAGGAGGGCACCAGTTGCGTTTCTTTGAACGCGCATGTCTCGAGACTTGGCTAGTCTTGTCAGTGGGCCAAGAGCACCTGATCTAGCAATTTTGGCCTTGTTTTCCTCGTGTGTAGCTAGATTCGTGATGCATCCTACGGCGTTGCATTGGACCTCGACGTTTGGCGACATCATCTGGCGAATTAAGGGTGTCAAGCCACCCAGCTGCACAATCAAGACCTTGTTTTCGGCTGGTATAATAGGTCAGCTAGGGCTTTCGTGTGTCTTGTATACTAAACGTACTGTCCACAGCCAAGTTACCGAGTGCAGCGCTAGCCGCCCTCTGAACCTCGATGTCAGGGCTTTGAAGGAGAAAGAGGATAGGGACGAGAGTATCGCGGTCGACCTCACGGACATCTAGATATTGTCAGTACAAAATGCGGTGAAGGGCAACTTCAAAAAGCAAAGCCTTGTGATCAAATTGTCTTGAGGGCTTGCCAATGTACTACACACCTCTCTCAGTAATCTCAGCAAAAGTCAAACTGGCGCTCCTCTGCAGATCAATATTCTCGGAAAAGACCAGAGTACTCAAGGCACGTAGAGGCTCGCCTGAAAAGAAATCAGTTTCACCGCGCTGTCGCTGGTCAGTTTACGACGGTTGAGATCATAATCATATCGAACAACATACATTCTCGAGGTACTGAAGCAAGTCAGCCACAGCCTCCCGCTCGCTGTCGGCAAGAACGGGTTCGTAAAGACCGTCGCGAGATCGCCCTGGTGCCGTAGTCAGTCTCCAGTTGCTGTAACAACAATAGATGGTTTTAAGACGCGTACCTCCGCAACATGTCGAGTGACAGATACCCATAGCTGATGTGAAGCGATCGGAGATTCTATTAAAGGCGGAGGGATGTGATGAAGAAATTTAATCGGAAATGAGGACAAGGTCAAAGTCGCCGGTGTCGTCGGGGATGGGTGGTCAGACGAGATCACAGCGGTGTCGAAGGTTTGTTTGTCGACAAGGAGGGCGTACTGGTCGGAAACAGCGTCACGGTAACGGGTCCTAGGGTCGTGCTCGAATTGCGATTATCAGTTGTTGTGTTGGACTGGGTTGAGCAGGCTGGCTACCCCAAGTGCAGGGAACCCGAAGCCGTGGAGCAAATAGAGACCAAGAAAAGGGAAGGAGGAGCGATGGAAGCCAACGGATGGCGATACCAAACGTCGCGGTCGGTTGCGTGAGCGAGACGAAGGGAGGAATGAAAATCGTCTGGGGATGAAAAAGAATGAGAAGAAGATGGGAAATGAGGAAGATGAGATTGATTCCAAGGTCGAGGGGAGTTGTTGATTCGATTGATGTGAGTGGATGCCAGCAACTGGGAAAGAATGGAGACGACTTCTGACACGGCACGGGCGCAAAAGAAGCAAGGCAAAACACCGTGGTCAGGCAGGACCTATCGTTACATCCAAGGCCCGTGGACTGTGGCTGTAGCTGTAGCTGTGCTGTACCTGCCTGTGGGTTGGGTCGACGAGCAGCCTCGAGGTCGGGCTCCCTACCAAGGGAAAGTACCATATACACATGGCAAGCTTCATTCTTGGTGCGTAGGCAAGTATGGGGGAGACGCGTCTCCACTGTAGTTGAGCTTGGAGAGGTACCTCGGCCAAGGGTTCATCAAGTACCTGGGCCAGTGACCTCACTAGAGCCAGCCAGGTCCGAGGGTCCACCACAAGCCCACAGAGGAGATGACCTTAATGACTGTGCGGTGCACCACATTGAGGTGTTGTCTTGGTTATGAGATTGCTGTGGTTGAGTAACTCATATCGGAGGCTCTCCACCATGGAATACTCGTGGTGGGTGGACTCGTCTTTTTGGTTAGAGACCACCATCGAATCCCCTCCCTTGCGATATCGATGCCAATCATTCCAGAGTTTTCGATGCCAAGGTTGCGACTTTCCAACAAGTTCATGGAAAGGCTTAGGACATATCAATATGTGGCGTTTAACGTATCTGTTTGACTCCTAGCGGTTCCAGTCGTTTTCTTGATGGAATTATCAGCAACGTCGATTCGTAAATACAAGCGTGATGCCGCTTATATTAGATGTTTAAATTCTGCAACAATCTGGTATCACAGCAGTGCATTTGCACAAGCATGCGTTTGCGTGAACTGTTGTCTACATACTACTACCTAACCTACATGTAGGTACAGGTAGACTTTCATTCACATGTGCACAATATTTGTTTTGATGACCGCCTTTTTATGTGACGTAGACCCTAGCAGATGATCCCATCTTACTCGTCGCACTCGAAATAATCGGAGGGAATATGTAGCAAATATTCGGCCTTGGGAAGGGGTTATGGTTTTTTATCTATTTTTCATTCTCGTGTAAAAATTAATCAGTAGCTGCGTCCGAGATCGACTTGTCCAGATGTGTTGAGACATTCCTCGGATATAAATTGGCGACTCCCATGTTTTGCCATCATAGGTGAGGGCCCGCTAACTTATCGTTAAAGTGTAACTGGGCTGGGTTTCTTCTATATTGCATGTCAAGTTGACATATTGCTGGCAATACCCTCAGAGTATATAATTTCTTTCGAAAATGTTATATCTAATACATAAACAAACATCTATGCTCATGTTCTCTACTATTAGAAACCACAACAGGATCATGCGGAGAAAGAACAAAGAACGTTGACGAGACAAAAAACGTGGCAGCCAGGGTACTCCTTTGCATCTGACGTCCCGACATCCCGACAGCCTTCAGTGACATGTCGGCGCTTTTATGGTGTGCTCACGGACTGGAAAGTGAGGCATCACTCTCTACATGTGTAGTGAGACATGGCCGCCTCTAGGCATTCATGTATGAAATGTGCATGGGAGGGTCGGTTACAGTGGTGGGAAGAGGCGCTGGGGCACAAATGCATGCGAGAACCCTTGTTTTGCAAGCATGTCTGCCTACCTACCCAAGTTCAACTTCGATTCTGCCGATGTCGTGGTCATGGAAAGATTGAGGGATTTTGCCGGTTATCTACAGGTGAAACGGTCGATGTTGAGGACTGTTTGGTCATGACTACCATCGTCATTCTGTCGTTTGTGATGTTTAGCGTTTGATGGTCATGGACTGTTGAGTTAGATCAAATTAGAGCGACGGAAACGTTTATTGTGTTGAGAGAAGAAAAGGCAGTGCGATGCATATGTTGAACCAAAAACCACAAACTGTAAGAACCATTCGATGCTGAAGGGTACGGCATTTATTGTAGGGTCCAACCTCACATTGCTCAACCAGTCAAATATACCTAGTAAACGCACTTCTTTGAGCCAGTCCCGCTGAATTATCTTGTTTGTTGTCACCGTCCGTCCCTTACCATTCAAGTCGTCTAGGGTGGACACTTGAACGTTATCAGTTCAATGAGATGGCACCAATTCAGTTCCCTGTTGCAGCACCGTAAAAGGAGATGAGTGACAGTGGACATGAGTGAATGAGTGTCTGTCTTATTTCTGCATCGACTCCTGTCATCTGTCGATTGTCGACTTCCCTCCTATTTTCTCGTTTTCTCTTCCTCCCAACCTAGCACTTCTATTTCTACCAGCACATTACAGGTAAAATGGTCTCGTAGCTTTTGATCTTCTCTCTCTACCACTCGCCTCGGAAAACCGTATCCGCAACTTATTCTAACGTTGTTCCACTTTCCTATTCTCAAATCTCCATCCCCTTCTCCCTCTTCTTTCTTCTGATATATCTGAATCTTGAAATTTGGGGTTGCTGCTGTAGCGCTTCCCCTCCATCCCCTCCATCCCCCCATCCAACCAAACCTGCTAACCTGCAAAGCTCTCCCTCAACAAAGGAAATGTGCCACAACCAATCTTAACGAGCAGACAAATTCTCCTGTTTTCTCACAACCTTTAACGGATCTGACTCATACTCATCAATCCTACCCGAGCATCTCGCACATCAAACCAGTGCCTCGTCAAAATCTTGTGAGTCGTTAAAGGTCGCACGTTCTTGGAATGGAGGGAAATCAAGCGCCCACAACTGGGCACGAGCCATATTCTCTCTCCCACGACGTTATCGCGGAGGAAGGCCAAGATAATAATACACAACAAAATTTACCGCTCAATGATGAATCCAACAGCAAAGCGATGACGGAAGACAAAGCCGACACTTCAACAAAAGCTCAGATTGAGTCATGGGTCGAGACTCAGTCAAAGATCCAGTCGGATCCAGAGGCTCAACAGGCTCAGAACCTTGAGCCGGCCACTGGTATGCCACAAGTCGCCGTTAAGCCTGCGGAGAACGCTCTAAATTCTTTGGGACACGATGCTGCGACTTCTACACCTGCAAATGCGACATTGGACTCTATTCCCAACACGACATCTAGTACCGAGCAGACGGATCAAAATATTACCAAAAATGACGATACTCCAAAACCCCAGGCACCAGGCTTGGTATCAGAAAAAGAAGCTGCGCCTTCACCTTCATCTTCACCTGCACCAACCTCAGTACCACCGGCAGCTACCGTGTCGTCGGTGCTTGGGGGAGCCTCCCGCAGTGGGCGGACACGGGCTGGTTCAACCTCCACTGGCCCCTCCATTGGCCCCTCCACAAGAACCTCCACCACTCCGGCTACTCATGGCCTCGTCCCTCAATTTGTCGCTCCGTCATCCTACCTCCGTCGCAAGACTTCAAACCGGAGCGCAATGGCGCACGCCGAGAAGAAACCTTTGAGCCCTCTCGATAAAGATCAGCTACAAGGTCTGGTATGTGATAGCTCTGTTCATCTATCCCTTTGTGCTAGCCGTCGTCCGACAGTCCATCTTTTTGTTTTCTGTCGTCGGGTCTCGTGCCTCCGCCTGCCCGTTTTCGCACCCCTATGTGGCTCACCCAATACTAATATCGTGACATTGGGCATTATTTGAGGCTTTGGGTCTTTAGAATAGATATTGCTGTCTCGTTGCCTACAGGTATGTCGGCTGCTGACCATGAAATGATAGAACGCGATCCGCGAGTTCCTCAAAGTCCGTACAAGCTACGATGTTTTGCCCCTCTCCTTCCGCCTCATCGTTCTCGATAACGATCTTCTCATCAAAAAGAGTCTCAGTATCTTGATTCAAAATAGTGCGTCACCCAACGAAAACCGTCCCTAATACCAGCGGCTTACCAACTGGCTATAGCAATTGTTTCAGCACCTCTATGGGACTCCAAGACATCCCGTTTTGCTGGCATCCTGACCAGCACAGATTTCATCAATGTAATTCAGTATTACTGCCAGTTCCCTGACGAGATCGGAAAACTCGATCAATTCCGCCTTAGTAGCCTTCGAGGTTCGTTCAAACCCACCTACCTCTGGGAGGGGTAATGCTGGACCGGCTACTTGAACCTCGCTAACTTGTGACTAGACATCGAAAGGGCCATCGGTGCGGTTCCGATTGAAACGGTATCAGTCCATCCATCACGTCCACTCTACGAAGCATGCCGCCGAATGCTCAAGACACGCGCCCGCCGTATACCTCTCATCGACGTCGATAGCGAAACAGGACGGGAGATGGTTGTCTCTGTCATTACGCAGTATCGCATTCTCAAGTTTATTGCTGTCAATAACGAACACAACACTATGCTGCTCAAGAAGACCGTCCGTGATATTGGCCTCGGCAGCTACAGCAACCTGGCCACGGCTCGCATGAGTGCCTCGGTTCTCGATGTTGTTCACCTGATGGTTGACCACAACATCAGCTGTATCCCCATTGTCGATTCCGAAAATCGGGTCCTGAACGTATTTGAAGCGGTCGATGTCATTCCGTGCATCAAAGACGGCGCCTACGAAGAGCTGGACAACTCGGTCGGCGAGGCGCTTTGCAAACGACCCGAAGACAGCCCGGGAATATACACCTGCAGCGAATTTGACAGACTGGATTCGATTTTTGATACAGTTCGAAAGAGCAGAGTGCACCGCCTGATCGTGGTAGACGACGACAACAAACTCAAGGGAATCATTTCGCTATCGGATATTCTCAAGTACGTGCTCCTCTATGGGTTAGAGGACACGGCCAACTGAGCTCAAGCTTAAGCTCAGGTTCGGTCGGACTCGGGTCTGGGCTTGAGCTTAGGCCCAGACTTAGGCAACGTCTCAAGACATGTTCATGCTGGACTGATCAAAGACGCCCATGAATGTATGATGTCTATGATCAAGGAACCCTAGAATCCCTCGGCGAGGGAGGATGCAAGCAGGACTGGGCAAATGGGATGCATCTAAACTGGCGTATTTTGGGGGTCTTAAGGGAAGGGAATACCATGGTGTTGCATAGTTTGCTATTTAATCTACTATAGACTGCCAGAGGGGGGGTTTAGGATGGATGATGCTCATGACGATGGATGGATGGCATGTTCCAAGTAACGTTAAGGTACGTGGTTGATCAACAAATGGTTATCGACTTGGCCCCCCCGAGGGAAGAGGTTACTTACCATGTGAAGAGAAAACGAATGGAACTGGATGGCACGCTGCAAACTTGAAGTACCAGTAGATACAATGAAACTATTCTTTTTGTCGATTTCGGTTTGGCTGCCAATACCCTTGGAAATACAATTTAGCCACCTGTTCTAGACGCTGGCTGCATCAAGAAGTATGTCCATGTGGTGGATGATTACATACCAGCCAGATGGTCTCACGAAGGGTCGAGATGGATTTTGTTCTGTCTCTGGGTCAACCTCCTTTGGGTTCACATTCTACATGCATAGACATCTCAGGTTTGGGGGATCATAATTTGTATTTGGTCGAATTTCTATTCTCGTGTACAAGCACAGTGATCTAACTTACAGTACCTTACCTTGATTCCCTCATTGAAGTCATCCCACAAACCAGTTACACCCCAATGATTCTGCTCTGAATCATTGAGCAACACAACGCCGTGAATACACTGACTCTGATTAACGATTTTATTCCGCTTTCGTCGACTCGTCTGCCCGTCGCTTGTCCATCCTACCACCCTCACCCCATTGACACTGCCTCTGACGTGATGGCGTATTTTTTCAGCGTTCGATAGTCGACGCTTTCTGTCAAGATACATTCCAGGAATTGAAGCCAAAAAGGTAAAATTACCTGCTCCCAACTGAGAACATCAATTCTCTCTTCATACTCAGCTCAGCTCAGCTTTGAATCATGGAAAGAACTCTACTCGGACGAACCTTCTCAGTTGCCTCCTCTTCTAGACTGCGTTTTCGACCACTTCCTTCCCTTCTTGGTCGCAATGGGCTTGCCATCCTTTCTTCACCGCAATAACAAAGGGTTTCGCCGTTGCACGTGAGAGAGGGAGAGATCTTCCTGTCCCCTTCCAAAGTCTCCAGCAACTTTGTCGATGTTTAATGTTCGGCGCCTGCTATTTGGACAATCTAAATCTATAGTGTTTCTGGTGGGCGTAGGGTCATTTACAGTCTTACGCGATTATATCAACATTCCGCGATATCGTATACCAACCTCACTTTTCCTATGTTGGCGATGGACCAAGCAGTACACTCCGAGGCCTTGAGCCATGCCACCGTCCCGGACGTCTTGCCTAGGCGCTCACTGCGTCGATCGAAAAGCACTTTATCTATGGCAGCATATCCCCAGATCAAGGCGAAGCATGACGTGGAACGAAGATCGACTCTGAGAAGTAGTTCAACTTGGACTTCAAGTGGTGACAGCTATGGCCATGCGGATGAGATGAGGGACCGAAGTGTGTATGTCGAAGAGTATAATCGGCTGGCTAAGCTGGTAGGACTTGGGCTGTACTCCCTGGGAAGAGAGAGACACTATGCTAACAATTATCCCAGAACGACGTGAGAGAGGTTGGGTCTGAGGATGTCGACTTTGAACAAAACGTGAGTGTCACTGCTGTCTATTACATACCCGCGACTGACCCAGCTCCAGGAAAACATGATTGGAAGTCCACAAAGAAGGTCGTGGATCTATCGGATGCTACGATCCAGTTCAAACCAAATCACAAATCCTCAGACATCAGACATTCGAGTAGTACAGTATAAGCGAAGCGTCTCGGATCTCGCCCTGCACTTAACGCAGCGCCAGAACGATGCAACCAAGACAATGGAGTTGCAAGACATGATGCGCCTTGGTGGAAAGAGTCTTCTCTACCTCCCAGCCGGGTACGCTCCCGCAGCACTCATGCTCCCGACTGGTATTCGGGCAACAGCTCATTACATCGCCCAACATGTCACAACCAGCGGTCTCTTCCGTATCCCGGGCTCTGTCCGTGTAGTGAGCGATCTCTTCGACTACTACTGCAGCGCTGAGAATGGAGAGGACGTAACAAGCACTGTTCGGTGTGCTGATTTGCCCTTGCACATTGATGCATCCGAACACGACGTCGCCTCGGCTTTCAAGCGCATGCTATATGTGTTACCTGGTGGAATCTTGGGTTCACTGACTCTCTTTGATACATTCGTCGCTATTCACTCCCGATTTCGCAGCGACCCAGAGTTCCCCCGAACCAAGCACACTACGGTCAGAGCCCGACTCATTGCATTAGCTATTGCAACTATCGATTCACCGGCCAGAAGAGACTTGATATGTGCCGTCTTCGGACTCCTCAATCTAATTGGCCGGGTGGCAGAGATGACACCCCGCGAAGACGAAGACGGCAGACCCCTTCCGACAGGTGAACTCATGGGTTACAATGGCTTGGGCATAATATTTGGACCATTGCTGGTGGGCAATCTACTTGAAAAATATGCCGGCAACTCTACCGCCCCTCATTCCGAATCACCATCCTCCCCCATCAGCCCTTCCAAGACTGATCGAAACAGCCGCAAGTCCAAAGGGACTGGAGCCAAGAATCGATCAACTGTTTTGATGGACAAGATCCTTGTCGCAAACAGCATCGCAGTGATGCTTATTACCAATTGGAGGGACGTTGTTCGACAAATAAAGTCGCTTAGCATGTACCATCGGAACTCAGCCCCTTCGATTATCATTACCAAGGACGAGCCGACACTCAATCCTGACATCAACTCTCCTACAATAGAACAACCTCAAGAATGCGATAAAACTCAGTGTTCTGAAGACCAAAAGCTTGAAGACCAACAGACCGAGGTCCCGAAGCCTGATGATCAAGAACCGGAAAGCCAGAAGCCGGAGGACCAAAAGCTTCAAGATCAAAAGACCAGCGATCAACAACCTGAGGTCCAGAAGCTAGAGCATCAAAGGCACGAGGTCCAGAAGCTGGAAGATACCAAACTAGATGGCCAACAGCTTGGAGATCAAACACCTAAAGATCGGAAGACCGAAGGCGACAGACCGACGAGCGCCGAGTCTCAAACTCCCACATTGAGTGTACTGAAGCATCGCCTGAAGAGCGCAAGGAGCTCGATTTCAAAACCGCTTGATAACACCCCGAGTGAATTGGTGTTGTTCGCGGATGTGGAAGAAGCCGACTCTGACGATTCGTTTGAAGATATCTACGCACACGCCAAGGCACCTGCGAAGTTGGGCCATGTAGACAATACTCTACAGACTCTGGTGGCACAGCTGCAGAGGCCAAACAGTGGGAAGCTCTCGACAAAGTCCAGTCGCCGTCGGTCTTCCAACCCTGTTGTACCATTTCGCTCACGCCTTGATTCGGTTGAGCCGGTCAAGGATCCCCTATCTTCAAAGAGAAGAAGAAGAGATAAAAGCCTGAGTAGCCCTCGAGTGTCGCTCGACAGCGTACCACCCCGAACGTCCTCTAAATTCAAGACTTCCAGCGAAAGTGCCCGCAGTCTACGCAGCCCCAGACAGTCGATAGCAGATGTGCCTAGGAACTCCATCACCGCCAATGGTGAAGTGAAAAAGGGCAGAAAGCTAACCGACAAGAGGAAGCAAGAGGAGCTTCGAAGGCCCTACAGTGACCTCAACGGTATTATATCCTTTGGGTTTCAAGAAACTGCCTTGAGGGTGCCATTACCATCTTTAGGATCTACAGAACCTTCATCGCCTAGAAGGGTGTCGGTAATAGCTATGAAAGCTTTTCACGAGGAGGATGCAAGCCAGCCAGAGACCTCTTCGCAAGTTGACCATATCCGAGAACCTGAGGCGAATAACACTACTATATTGGAGCGACTCACGAGCGACAATGACAGGAGGCCATCGGACGTTAGCATCGGCCAGTCGAGTCAGAGCGGTGAATATACGTATACTGTCGACAACATGGTAACGCAGCAACAGAACACGAACACATCTCCAGCTCCCGCCGAAAAATCACAGTTTGAATCGACTCCAAGGCAGTTTTACGCGCCAATAATGATGCCGACTATCCTGTCAACCAGCCCATCAACACCAAGTATTACATCTCAAGGTGAGAAGCCATCCGAGGTTCTTGTGGACACATAGAACATGTCTCCTGGACCTTCGGAAGGGTGTTTCCCTCATGCTCCACCAGTGAATACTGTCAGCATAGATCAGGAGCATCAATCTCAAAGAAGATATATGGATAGTGGGATCACAACTAGCTACGCTCCTACTCGAGAATTAGAGTCCTCCATTCAACAGGAAATGGTCCCGAGCTCTCTGGAAGAAGTATCAGAGTTATCTGCAACATCTACAGATAATAGCAGACAAGGAGCCGTTCGAGCCATGGCCGCCAAGTTTGAGAAGGAGAGACAGAGAAAAATGTCCCCCATGACACCAAAACTTACAGGCCGGTCACAAAGCTTGGTTTCTCAAATTTCACCAACACCACCTAGCAGATTTGTTCGCCCTGCAAGGTCTATCTCCACTCTTGGACGACAGAGTCTTCGAAACGCATCCAGTGCAAGCCGTGATCTTTCGAGCAGAAATACCTCGGGAAGTATAGCAGCAGATGAAATACTTGACCGCGAACTGCGAATATCCATCGGAGAGGATGCCGCGTTACGTGCCTTGGATTTTCGCCAGGCAAGAAGACAGAACCTGGCCAAAAGGGACACAGATTTGCAAGCTAGACCAGAAACGACAGTATATCGAGGGACCGTTCCAGCCAGGAAGACTGCTTCACAACCCAAGGAGACTGATATCTCGCTGCAGGCCCCTCCCAATCTGGGTACTATGACCCCATACCCTAAGCAGCCGCCTGTAGCCCAGCATTTGAACCTGCCTCGACCGCCGTCCTCTTCATCTAATTCTCAACAAGAGACACAAGCTTCTCTGGATATGTTGCAAACAAGTTCGACACCTACTCCTCGTCCTGGCAGTGCCACCATGTTGCACGCCCAAATCCGACTTCTTCAAAAGCAATTAGACCTCAAAACAGAAGAGGTCATGCAACTGAGGAGACAACTTGACGCTCATGCCAATTCGGAGCTTGGTACATTGAGTCAGAAACTGCGGGAAGCAAGACAGGAGGCTGAAATATGGAAGGAGAGGGCAGAAGCGGCGGAGCGAAGGATTCAAGTGTTTAAAAGATTTACTGCTCGGTTGAAAGGGATCCGTGAACCAACTGATGTGACTGACGGACAACGATCAATGCAAACGGCGGCAACGCCAAGTATTCTGGATAAAGACCACGAACTTGAGTCTGTGGCGCTACCAGCACACTCGGTCATGACAACTAGGGATTATGAAAGCGACGGATCGGGCAGAACAGAAGATGCGGGGGTTGTCACGGCACGAATTCGCAAATGTCTGCATGGTCCGGCAAAGATGGATGGTGCTGGAGATGATTCCAACGTGTTTCCTGATCTCCGACTCATGGCCTATTTTACTCCGGGTGCTGATGACATAAGGAGGGATGCTGTTGATGAAGGGAAAGCAGTCAGTCCTTGGATGGCGGCTGAAGAGCTGATGGACCACAGAAGGCAATGATTCAGGGGTACCGGTAATGACATGACATAGTTCCTTTGTTCGAATGGCGTTTTTAAAGATGGACAGTTTGGAGTAACGTGGGGGTTAGTTTGGCATGGATTGAATATGTATCACTAGAACGGTATGGCAGCATTGTAGGATAGGTTTCAATTGGTTCTTGTATGCCTCTTTTAAGTTGATCATTAATCATTAAATATGACTAGCACGGTCACTCTCATATGTCCATGTGGATCTCACATATCGTCCCTGAGATCGTCATGGGATTGCATTAGATTCCTTGGCCTTGTTTAAAAAAAGAAGAAAATCAGAGAGACACACAGGAAACCCTTGCATCTCTATCACAGCAGCCGGGATGCTCGTTCAAATTACATCAGTGACCTGACTTGCCATTATGATGATTGCTCAAGGATGAAGTTGATTGTTGATGCATCTCAATGAATCTACTCATGCCGATGGTAGTATAGTACAGGTACACGATTAGATATAGGCTGCATCGAGGAAATCAACCATCTGATGCGACGAGCTGCTCGTGAAACATCGTACTAAGATCTTTCATCAGAAGCTCTCTTTATCCGCCACCTCCCTGCATTATCCCTCTCCATGGATACGTGTATACGACCAATCCCTTCAAGAAGTAAGTCCATAAGTGCAGAGTCGTCTGAGCCTGAGGTAGATTGCTGGACAAGGTTTGGTCGGAATGGGGAGGCTGATTGCTGACTGGCGATACTACCCCCACGAGGCTGGCTGAGCGGAGGGGAAGGTAGTTGACTCGGCGGCGAGAATGAGAGGGTGGACAACGAAGCGAGAGGAGTACGGTGTTGGGCGGAGGGTATGAACGGGGATTGGTAGGGATCGGAATCATACGTTGGCTGGGGGCCTTCCGCTGAGGTGCCAGTGTAGTCCTGGGAGAGCTCCGGGAAGTTTTTCCCAGAACCGTATGCGCGCTTGTTTGACGTTGAGTGTATCGGTGAAAGCGGTTCAGAGTCTTGTGAAGTATTTCGACTACTTGTTGGAGACGTTCGACGGTCCCTTCTCGATTCTTGTGTTGCCCACGTCTCATCCCACTTCGGTTTTTGAGCACCCCGCGCACTTTGAAAGTATGACTCTGTCTCTTCTGGGGGCGATATAGGAAAGCGGGTGTGATCGAGAGTTGGCGGAATGAAAGATGGACTCGATACTCGAGATTCGAAGTCATGTTCGAAGTCATACTCATCACGCGCACCGGAGGTCGACGTCAAGCAGGAATTTGCAGTAGTAGGCCTACTATAGCCATCAGAGCCCAACCCGCGTTCAGTCTGCCGTGTAGTACCATGAACAAGTTTCAAAGTTTTGTTAGTATATGTAGAGTACGTGTCTGAGAAAGCAATTTTTTGAATTTCATCTCGAGCTTCGTCGGTCGTCATCGAATTTATATCATTATCATTATCATGGTCGCAAGACCGATGTCGTTCTAAATACGGACCGCCGGATTGCTGCGCCCTTGGTTTCGCCCAGACCATGGCCACGCGGGGTGTATAAGTCTGCAAGTTTCGAAAAGGGCCATGATCTGGTTGAGCCAGTCAGTTGGTTATGAAGATGTCCTTGTGTCGGTGAGTGGCCTCGACCACCGATTTGTAAAGATTGAAATCTATATATTGATTAGCAAGTAGCTTCGACAGACAGTTTGTTAAATAAAAAATCAGAGAGAAAGATGTAAGTTTTGAAAGTCGGGCGCATGTGAAAGTGATATATTTGAATGATGATGTTGTAAGGATGCGTTCATGATGACGATAGGTGAGATAAAAGTGACATTGGAACAACATGATGCACACATACCCACACCAGATCCGAGATCTTTGGAGTTCAGAACCTTGATCGACAGGTCCGGGTTGACCTTGCCAATGACTTGAGCAGTGTTTCCGTTGGAAAGATGAGCATCCTAGAAAAGCGTGTATTAGCGATTACACGGACACGAATGAGATCTGTGGTGCTAGATGGCAACTGGGTTCAGACATACGCGATCTAACAAGACTGTGACGGTTCCATCAGAGTCAAGAGTAGCTTGGTCACCAAGGAGCTGGGTAACCTTGCCAACGAGAAGAACAACGCGACCGACGAAGCTATCGAGATAGCTTGCCGTGATGCGCGGGGTTGACATTTGGTCGGCCATGGTTTTTGGTTTTTCTCGGCGATGCAACAAATGCAAGGTTGAAACAACAGGGATAATAAAGAGTCACGCGCGAGTAGTTGCGATTGGTCGAGAGCGTGAGCTGTTGGGAACAACTTCTGGTGATGACAGAGACTCTCCCCTGTTTCTTTTTCGTGGGCTTTTCGTTGGAAAACGCTCGATTGAGGGGGGGAAGGACGCGTTGCATGTCGCGAGGTCATGTGATGAGGGGTCGGCAGACGGTCCAGTGGATCACGTGCAAATAGTGGCGCCTCTAGGCAGAAAGGATGTACCATGGAGAACATCTACCGAATTAGGTACCTACCTACAAACCGACATTGAAGAAAAAATTGATTGCATTAGGATATGACGACTTTCATGGGGCCTTTTCGCCAAGAACGAAAGACTTGACATCGCAAGCTATGAACCCTGGCGAGTTCCTCATGTTCAAGAAATACAGTGGACAGTAGGTGAATGAAAAATATCATAAGGGAAAAGATCAACCGTACAAAACTTTTCCCCCCTTCTCCTTGGCACCAAGGTTCCCAGAGCTCATACCTCACCACGGAGCAGTGACCGGCTCCGCGTTGGGATGATCAAAAAACCTGCTTCAGTTACTGTGCTTACAAGCCATAATTCAAGGGACTAATGAAAAGTCCCCAATTCCATCTTATGTTTCTCCATTTTAAAAAGCCTCTTTTTGTTTTATGCATGTCCGAGTTGAAATTTCCGCCCAGGACCCCCGCATGTTGGCACACTGTGAGGCAGTTCCTGTTGAACTACGGAGTAAATACTCCGCTTCCAAGTGAGGGGATAACGTATATGTATTGTGGTTGTGTCTTACGATCGATTTCTTGATATCGATGGTATTTTTTTCTTTAAATCGTGATCAACGATGAAGCGTTGAACTCGATGCGTTTTCAGGTGATAGTCAAGATAGATATGGAGAATGAGTGCATACTCGGTAGCATTGATTACAAGCGCAGTACTTTGCTGGAACAGCTTGTTGCAACCCTGGAGGGCACCATCCCTGGCCAAGACAGTTTCGGGGACCCTTTGAACTTGTCCGTGTTGACTTAAGTGGGGACTCCCGTCTCTTCCATTCGACCCTAACCGTTTGCATCAAGTCGGAGAATTATTCGAAATTACGAACAGTATTGTTTTGCGCAGTTGATGATTAGATTCGAGGAATTGGCTCTGAACGATGCGCTGGGCGGGCTGATCTGCTAATCACAATTGAGGTAAGCAAAGATGTCAAAAATCGACGTTGGTGAGTA
Source organism: Fusarium penzigii (assembly GCA_013623535.1). NCBI lineage: Eukaryota > Fungi > Ascomycota > Sordariomycetes > Hypocreales > Nectriaceae > Fusarium > Fusarium penzigii. The sequence continues at coordinate 21,175 of JABFFC010000175.1, read as the reverse complement.
AAAGCCCAAAGCATGAGAAGGCGCTGGGTCAGTGGAGGTTCAATGCTAGCAGAGCTATCTGAGCGCTAAGTTGCCCTACAGAAAGTACCTGTCGTGGTCAGTCAAGGGAAGGGGTAGGATTCAATCCATGGGTCCAAAGCATATCTTTCAAGCTTTCAGGCTTGGCCAGAAACAGAACTGGCTGGTGGATGGCTCAGCGACCAATCACGACGGTCACGTCTTCTCCGGGGTCAAAGCCGCCTATTACAGCGCAGAATCTTTTTGTGTTCAGCGCATAAAAATCCGAAGCAGATGACACTGTCCAAAGTCTCGAGGTATGAGACACTCATATGTGCCACTCATTATTTCTCTTTTTATTATTGCTTCAAGCGCATGAATTTCAAACCAAGTTCGTTCACCATTGTCGTAAAGCACCTGTTTTTCAGCTTTCGCCCCGGGCACTTGCTAGAGAGCCGCGGCAAGCCTATACTTGTCCCAGTTTGGGGCACAAAGTTCCACTTTTTATCACTGGGCAAGCAGCGACAGTGGCTGGGAATAAGTCGGGCAGAAAGAAAAAAGCTCTGGGTCAGGTACAACAACGGTTGGAGGAATGGGCGGGGAGCTGTAACCCCACTGTATATGCAGCTTTCGTCATACTCGAGGCTATCTTTGGGTCACTACATGAGAAAAGTTTAGCTGGTCTGAGCCAGCACATGTAGTATAGTGTCTTGATTGTAGACTATCGAATTAAATTGCCAATATGCTCGATGTGAAGAGAAGAAAATAAAATAAAATAAAAAAAAGCACTGGGGCAAGTTGACAAGCCCCCATTGTGTGTGGATCTCCTCGCCTTTCCTCTTTTCTCTGCAACCATATTTTGATTCCATATCAGTGTCAAGGATTAGGCTATGGCACCATGTTTTTTTTTTTCTTTTTTTCTCAAGATCAACCCCTGCAAGTGATGGGCAGTTCATACAGTAGCTTTCAGGTCGCCCGTTACCGTACGGTATGAACCTGATCAGCTTCTGTCTTCGGATGGTCGCTGACATACTGTATCAGAGTACTTTACTGTACGAAGGAAAAGGCGGGTAAATCAAACATGGCATTCTTGATATTTGCAGTGGCTTTCTGATGTCGGTGTCAGCATGGGGGAGATAACCCCACCAGCACTAACGTTAGTCTTGAGAAAGGAAGGAGAAGAGGAAGAGGACCAAAAGCTCAGCGTCCTATCTTCAGTACTTGATCTGTCGATGCCACACAAGAGCAATCGTCATGGGAAGGGGAAGAGTCTGCCATTTTGCTACCATGAATCGTGATAGATACATGAGACAGGCACCTGGAAATAGAGTGGTTTTGTGATACCAGACAGAATGTGGTGAAATCGGTGGGCACATATCAATGATTACATTCAGTACCCTGGTCGACATGCAGATCAACCCTGTTAACCCATGCTTCTTTAACCTGAGCCTTTTGTTTCGGCATGGCCCTCCCCCACTACTGTTCAATACAGTACAGTACAGTATCTTGCTCCCGGCAAGGGCAATGCACCACTACTCCTGTTTTGCATATCAAGTACTAATACAGTATGGTACCGCGACGTGGATCTTTGATAGAAAAAACCAATCTACAATACAGCAGCACCTGCTTACAGGACCTACCGCGGAAACATGGGCAAATCCATAATTGCTGTCCACTTCCCTGATTCCCCGATCTTTTTGGATATTCTGGAAAGGATGATGACGTTGAATCTGTTTTGAGATTCCACTTTACGATCGGTGGCTGCGTGGTGTCGTTCTTTATGGTTATGATTGTCCGGCACATGTTATGTATGACCAGTGTGATACATGGTAAGGAGACGGGTGATGTGCTTCTTGAAAGAGATGTTCCCAAGATTGATCGATAATCTTCTTGGCTTTCATAATCTAGCGATCGCAAAGAGCGTGCGACGCCATACTTGGTTGGAGGAGCGAAAGGCTACAGAGACTGACTAAATAAACCTACGAAAACAAAACAGAATGGAAAACAAAGCAAAGCAAAGCAAAGACAAGACCAGGGCGCAAACCTGTCCTGTAGGCTGTAACCTAGGTGTATCTCGGCCAAGAATCGGTTTCTTGTCATTTCCGGATACTCACCTTGCTTCTCAGATTGTCTGCCGTTGATTGGACAGGCACGACACTCCGGGCTCCCCCCCTCCCATTTAAAAGGTGAATCGCCTCCCTCCGGATGGGAAGCTCCGCTAAACCGTTAGTCGTTTGCCCATGAGTTCCTGAGCTTTCCCAGGTAGGTTCTTCCACCCATCGCGATTTTGTCTCTTGCATTGCTTGTTGTCTTCTCTTCCTTGGGTCTAGGCAGGAGTAGGTAGGTTGGTAATTTATAAGCTCGATCGAGTTTTTGACCAGAATTGGAAAGAGCAAGGGCATTTAGGTCTCTTGTTGTACTTTACAAAGACTGCCAGAAACCTACCACCTACATCCCAACACTCTCCTGTACTGCCTCCTACTCCTACTCCTACTTCTACTTCGACGTAATACTACAACTGTCACTTGCTGTTAAAACTACCACCAACCACCACCTCTACCACTCTCACGCCTTCACTGACATACCGGCTCTTACAGTTATTTCTCTTCTACTACTTTTTTATATCGCATTTCTAGCGTCATATTTACACAAACACAATTGTCTTATCCCTCTCCCGCGCACACCACCCCTCTTAGACTTGGACTCGGCTTCTCTGCTGCAGGTCCGTCCATATCTTGGCAATCTATTTGACTGCATCACCAAATAACGAACGACTTCTTCTAATCGACGAATACTCGCTTTCGTTTTCAAGCCCATATCTTCACTCAACTTGCACGCTCTATAACCGACAATCGAAACCCTACACTGACTGACCACGCACCTCAATTCAAGGCTTGCCTCTGTGCGCCACCATTCTTTTCCTGGACTCATGGTCCCCTCTCCCCTCTCCCCTTGATCTTCTTGATCAGCCAGGTAGTCTTTTGTGACACTATCGTCCAGGTCCAACCATCTGGAACTACGCTTTGGAAATAAACAACCCAAGTCGTCGAGGTAGAGCCAAAGAGCTCGCATCAACACTAGAGGAGCCATTGATTGCAGATCCTCTTTGAAACAAGAAGAATTCTCCTGTATAATGGATTCCACTGCCATATTCCTTGCCGGAAACTCGAAAATCCAACAAAATGGGTTCATGACAAGCATGGAAGACGATGCCAACATTGACCCAATGCTTAACGCAACTGCCAACACAAACCAGCTGTCTTTGGATATTCCAAGAAGCTCGGATCCTCAATTCGTAACGAATCTTTCCATGTGGAATCCCGCACCTGGTAACCCGGCAAACTCCATCAACGTTGAGGCTTTCAGTCCAAAGACCTCCAACATGCCCCAACTCCGCGTCAACCCACGCCCTTCACCGTGGGCATCATCCTCCAGCGAACTCTCACTCGGAGCCTCGCGTAACTCGAGCAAACTTCCTACACCATCCGTTCCAACATCGACATCAGAGAGTACTGATACCAAACCGTCAAAAGGCGCCAAGACTACACAGGCACGGCGGCGACGCTCTTCGGCCAAGAAAGACATAGCGACAACAGTCGCCCCTCCCTCGCCACCTGCTCGTGCATCTTCTCGAAGACGATCTACAAAGTCATCCGTAATTGACGAAGATGAGTATGACGAGGAGGATAATTACGAGGAGATGGAGGACGGCTCCAAAAGAACCAAATTTCTCAAGCGCAACCGTATCGCAGCATCCAAGTGTCGTCAGAAGAAGAAGGAATGGGTAAGCGGCTTGGAAGAGACGAAGCACGAGTTGGAGAACCAGCGCTCGACGCTTCAGATGGAGTACAACGACCTCGTTAACGAGGTCAGCCGGATGAAGACGCAGCTCATGCAACACGCGGGCTGCAACGACTCCAACATCGACTTGTGGATAGAAAACGAGGCCAGGAAGTTTGTGCAAAGGACAGCTGCAAAGTATCAGAACGCTGCTTGTAATGGCATCAACTGCTGCCAGCACCATCGTCAAGCAAGCGAAGAGAGTGGGTTTTCTAGAAATCCTGTCAAGCGCACGCCAAAGACTAATATCCTGTACTCACCAGGTATACAACCGATGATGATCAAATCGGCTGGGTCATCTACCCCTGAGATGAACTTTGATCACATGCCTGATCAAATGCTGGATCCGAGTGTCATTCGGGGTGTAAATTGGAATGGCCAAGCAGCTGTAGCTGCAACCAGGGATGTGGTCATCCAATTTTCGAGGCAGGGCACAAAATCCCAGACGCTGAAGTTGTGCCCTTGCTTTGTACCATTCTTGTGCATGGATATTATTGCGATACTTCAGAGTCCTGTATCTGGGACAGTGTGTTTCCTTGAACAGTGAAAAGGGGCTAAGATTTACAGATGAGATCGTTCTGCAGAGACGATCTTTGTGTTGATATTCAGGATGAAATATTTCTGACTATTTCAGTCTGGTATACGGGCCACTTGACCCCCTCTTTGTCTTGTCAGCCGCTAGGTTGAGAACGAGGTACGATATCTGACACTTACCTTGGGTTGTTGGGATTGATATATCCCAAAAGTTGAATGGAGATGTGCGAGATTAGTGGCACGTCTAGTGTTTCATGGTTTATGACTTGACGATACCATATGTTTTGTTGGACTGCTCAAAGTTGGAGCGCTGTCGCAAAACTCAAGATCCGGCGGCGTCCACATCGATTTTGGGGCTTAACATTCGGGACTGAGTGGCTTCGGTGCTCATTTTCGAGAAGAAAAGTGAAGGCAACTGGGACAACAAATGTCAATGAAATACACCCCCCTTTCCCGGAGTGAGATCCGTGTTGCTGTATATTCTGGACCTGTGAACGGAGTGAGATGTACGAACAATGTGGAGAGGAGTAATCAAGACGACATATGGTGTATATGAGAAACGGAAAACGAGGATTGGAATAGAAATAGTTTCGACAGACTTGAGAATTCAATGATGTTGGAGAACATGTCAATGAGTAAAGACTCCTGAGATGCAGTTGGCCACATTCCTTGAAACAGCGACAGATACTATAAATCAACCAGCCCAGTCATTTTTCTGGATATGCGCAAATGAGGGGAGTAAATACTGGATCTGTGATATCAGAATGAACAAGGTGTTGCAGTAGGGGCAGTTCTGGCCATCTTAATATATCTGGGCAGTCCATTGATGCGCCACTCAAGAGAGGGGTGAAAAGGGGGGTTTTTCGTAACGAAGACGTCAAATGATTTAGAGATGACAAGGTGTTCACCTCATACGGCGCAGATCAGGAAGGTGAGAAGGCAGGAAAGGATGATAGATGGGTAAGCTTCGCATTCATCCCTAGTAGTCCTACATAGAGGCCGTCGTTTTCTAAATGTACAGTAGATGTGGTGATACAGATAAACGTCCCCCTTTCTTGCTTGTCTATACACTGCCCCCTGTTGATGTGTACCCCCACCTCGTCTACCTCCTCTTGATCCATCCTCGAGAGTTGGAGATACCCTTGATGTTCTTGGTGTACTTCCAGAGATGGCGGTACTTGGGACCCTGGCGCTTGGCTTCCCATCCGCGGGGCTTGACGGGTGGCTTGAGGCTGTGGACGCGTGCCGGGCGGAACTCGACGTCGGCTCCGGGGATGTTGTGACGGGCCATGACGGAGGCCGTGTTTTGGTCCCAGACGGAGCGGAACATGTTGAATCCAACGGGGTGGAGGTTGAACTTGTCACGGAAGGACTTGAGGGAGAAACCGTCCCGGCCCGAGTAGAGTTCCTTTAGCTTGGCTACGTCGATCTTCTCACCGGGCTTCTGCTCGAGGAGGTAGATGCCCAGACGGTGGTAGGGAGCACCCTTCTGGGAGAAAGCGGGCATCCAGGGAACGGCAAGCTGATCCTCCGCCTTTATCCTGCTCAAAGGAAGGGAGGTGTTTGTGGGGTCGAGGGGGATATTAGCAGCCAGGTAATGGCATCGCTTGGTGAAGTTGTCGTTTTCCGGGTCGGGAACATCCGAGTCGAGAACGACAACAGAGACAAATCGCTGGCCCCTGTCAAAGACCTGGACGCGCAGGCGGGGAGGGTTCTCGGAGACGAGACTGTCGACGATCTGGCCGGGGGGGATCTTGAGTTTGCGGAAGTAGAGCTGGACGTCTGCGGTGGGTTCGAGCTTGGGGAGGACATCGGGAACGATGTTGAATTGCTTGATTCGCTGGGTGATGAGACGGTGGTCGTACGAACGCCATTTCTCTTCGGCGTAGTGGCGGTATATAGGTTTGTTCATGTCACCTGTAGAATGTCAGCATCGATGTATTTTTGGTGCATTGAATTGGACATAATTGCGTACCCAAGCCATCCTCGAATCTCTTCTTCACCACAGGATCGTTGATGTCGCTGAGAATCTTGAGGTCATCAACATATCTCCTCAGACTCCCCAACTTGATATCCTTCATCTTCTGTCCACCCTTGACCTCCTCCGGGCTCCTCTTCTCCAGCAGTGAAATCTTGTTCAGCTCCCTCTTCATCTGATCCAACTTGGCATCTCGATCAGCGGCCAGAATCTTGCGAGCCTCCTGGAAAGCCTGGTAGGGGAGATGCTCAAAAGGAAGGTTTCCGGTGGTGCGAATGGCGACGCGGCGACGGCGGGAACCGACTGGCATCTTTCCGGCCTTGACAAGGTCGGCCTCGAACTCGGGAAGAACGGTGTTGGGGTCCAGGTCCAGGGGACTCTTCTCGGGCGTTGAAGCGGCTTGTGTCTCGACATCGGCGGAGCGGACAGCGCAGGAGGTGAATTGTCTCGTATACTGAGGCCTTAGCTGCCTGACCAGCGGCCGAAGGACGGCCTGAGACCGCGACATTGTTGCGGGGTTGACGATGAACGTTGATGGGGGGTTTTGTCGAGAAACGACGTTCGAGAAAGAAAAAAGCTCTAACGATGTGGTTTGCCAATTGGGACCTCGATGATGGCCCACAATAAAATTATCCGGGGTGGATGGAATTGGATGAGGGACGGAATAAGCCGACGACAGTTTTCAATTCAATGGCGGGAAAAAAAAAAGGACTTCACTCGATAAATCAACCACCTCATCGATCATCAAATCACACAGCAACGTCTTTCTGTCACCGGCCACGACAGGAAAACGTTTCGACCGGCTAATACTCACCAGAGAGATTCCTTTATTTGGGCGGGAAGAGGAAAAAAAACAATGGCCGGAAAGGGAATTGGATGTTTGGCTGAGGCCATGGGCGCCTTGAGGATGTCTGCAAAGGTATGCTCTGCAATGAAGAAGCTATATGCGCAGAAGGATAGACGAGGAAACTGACCTCTACCGAAAATATAGCCCTCTATCATCAGCCGAACATTTACTCGATCAATGGCTACCGAGGCCACCTCTACTAGCACTCCTATCAACACCGAGTCCAAACCCACAGCTACCGCGCAGAGCATTCTCGAGTCGTGGAAGCCCAGTACGCCTCCTCCAACCCTCTGTTCCTATTTGGATTATCTCCATTAACACCCCTACAGTCTCTACTGTCCCCGTAACCGTTCACGCCTTCCCATCCCTCGAACCAACCTCTCTTGAGCAATGGTCCGTCAACCACCTCTACCTCCCTCTCCGTCGCGACATCCTCCACCTCGCCGTCGTCTACGAAGGCGACAACACCCGCCAGGGCACTGCCTCCTCCAAGACCCGCTACGACGTTCACGGCTCTCACCGCAAGATGCGACCTCAGAAGGGAACGGGTCGAGCCCGTATGGGTACGAAGCAGTCTCCCCTTCTCCGTGGCGGTGGAAAGACTTTTGGTCCTCACCCTCGTGATTTCGGTACCAGCCTGAACAGGAAAGTCTACGATAAGGCCTGGCGTACAGCTCTTAGCTACCGCTACCGCAAGGGTGATTTGATTGTGTGCGAGGATGGCATGGATCTCGTTCTGCCCACCGACTATGAGCTTGTCGCCGGCAAGTATCTCGAGGACGGTCTAAAAGAGGAGTACCTCAAGCGATACATGACCGGTGTTCTCCACAACCTCGGTCTCGGCCACGGAAGCGGTCGCACGCTCTTTGTCACCGGCAACCGACGCGAGGCCCTCTTCCAGGCCATGGAGCAGGTCCCCCGCGAAGGACGAGCACTGGGTTACGACGAGGTGGATATCAAGGATCTCCTCGAGACGGGCAAGGTTGTTCTCGAGAGGAGTGTGCTCAAGGAGATGATTGAGCAGCACCAGAGCGATCTTGTGAGTCGTGCTGTCGTGCAGGGTCTCGTCAAGGGTGGGCCTGCTACGGGGACGACGGTCATCGGTGCGTAAAATGGGAATATTAAGTGAATCATGTGTAGATTAGAACTGTATTATTCTGTATACCAGACACATTCGTCGAATTTTAACGACTAGATTGAGCCAGAAACATGGCAGATATCTTGAAATTTTTTATGCCTTTTGTTCGAGTGATCCGAACATCTATAACTTACATATCATCTACACATGGTCTTGTACAAGTCGTTACACCTATTTTTACAATGCTCCTCCGACCAACGAAACAATCCACATGGCCACCCTAACCTTGAGCCCAACTCTTCTCTCATTTCTCGCAAAATCATCCCTCGTCATCTTGGTAGCATGTTCCTGCAACCAGAGCTGCTCATCGCCAAGTCTCTTCTTCAGCCCCTCATCTTTGGTCACAATCAACGCCCCCGCCTCCAAATCATGAGAGTAACTCCTCTTTGTGTAATTTGAGCTGCCAATAATGCTCATAGCCGGGTTTTTGTCGCCTGGCATCGTCACCCATAGTCCTTTGGCATGGTACGTCCATCCGCCGGGTTGGCCAACGGTACCGTAACGCCATTCCTTGAGGGTGATGTCATTGTCGCGACCTTGGTGGTGGACGCGGTGGACAAAGCGACGGGCGAGGAGGGTGTATGCGTCGGGGAGAAGACCCGACACACCTTTAGATTTGTAGAAGCCGTTAGCTTCGGGGGAGGCGGTTATGATGGTGTTGTTGGAGGATGCGGTGTTGAGAAGAAGATTGGTCAGGGAGGGTGCAGGGTTAAAGTATCCAGCTGTAAATGTCCATGAAGAGTCGCGGTAAGCCGGCAGAGCAAGTGTCTTCAGAATGTGTGTTACGACAGGGAGCTCAGTCGATGTATCAGGCTTCATGACCTGTGACATCTGGCTCAGCATGTAGACTCTTGTGTCTGATATGTCATTCGCGGGTCTCTCTTTCGGATGAATTAGAGTCTGTAGCGTTGACGTGGAGCTCTTGATAAATGAGTCGGGTTTCTCGAGAGGTGATGGAGCAGAGTTTGTTTCCGGCCATTCCAGAGTAAATCCTGAAGGGTCATTTTCCGATGGTTGGACCAGGAAACTAAAGGAGCTAACTCCCGAGTGCAGTTTCCAGAAATGGTCAGTGACATCTTTTGATGAAAAGAGATGATATCGGTCCTGTCGATTCGTAAAGTAATCCGTCGACAAATTCGCCCTATACTGTCAGTCTTCCCTCCCATCAACCTGCAAAACGATGACTTACCCCGACATGATAATCTCATCATCAACACCATACAGCTTCATGTGTTGCAACCCCCACCCCTCGTTGATCCTCCTGGGGATATACTTCTTTCTCAATCCCGTCAGGTTCGGTGTATGGTACATCCTGATCTCTACTCTCTCCGACCCGAACTCCGCAACGAGCGGCGCCAGCAATGAAGCACTGCTAGGGTCGGGAGCTTCTCTTGTACCTCGTAGGGCATCCGTGAGAATGCTAAGCTTCACATCTGGGTTCTTTCGTAGTGCCTCCTGTAGCGTTTCGATGAGCTCCTTTTCGGATTTTCCGATATACAGAGTTGATAGAAAAATCCGTCGTTGGGCATTTCGTATTCGATCCTATTTCCTCAACTTCATTAGTCCCCAAATCCATCAACTAGCATATTTCAAGAACTCTTCACACCTTTAACGTCTCGTAGAACTCCGCCGGCGTCTTGATAATCCGGATCTGATCTCCTCGAACATCGAAGCTCGGTGCCAACCGATCCAGCTCGTTCACAAAGGGACTTAGCACAGCAGCGCCGCTGGTAGGGTTCGACGCCGGGGAGGGAGAGCCAGCTGGTGTCGCATAACGTCTACACTGGACTTTTGCGCCTGGAGCTCTTGGTCGGAACGAAGAAGCACGAATCTTGGTTGTGCATCGCGCACAACTCCGTGCAAGCATATTTTGAACACAATTGACGGGTTAACGTCGTTGAATGTGGAAAATGACGAAGTTGTAGACTTAACTTGGGCTGCTTGAATCTTTGAGCTTCCAGTACTCGGAAGCTCAAGGTACGTACCCCCTCCCCCAGGTCGCCGGGCTGCCGTCCAGGGTGGACGTTGCTTGTTTTTACCGAGGTTCATCCGAACCGGGGCAGATCTTCAACATCCGGCATCATTCAACCTCAATCGTCCAAACTAACAAGTTCAGTGTTCAATTGACACCCAACCGCCCATCATGTCGACCATCGGACGAACCCTCTCCAACCTTCGAAAGATTGGAATCAAGGTGAGTAATTCTTGTCGCGCTGTCCCGGCCGCCAATGCTAACAATCACTTGTAGGATTACTTCAGACAGTTGCTGGTACGTTCGAATAGCTATGACCCGTTTACCCTCAAATAACTCGACTAACGACGACTTCTTCACGCCTTACAGTACATCGGTACGAATTTCTCGAATTCGGTCTTCAGGGGAGACACCCACTAATGAAATATAGGTGACACCAAGTACGGTCGATTCATTGGTGCCGATCGCGCCGGCAACAAGTACTTCGAGAACAACGAAGAACTCCCCCTCCGAACTCGCTGGGTCGAATATGCCAAGCACGACTACGACGCCGCTCACATTGAGCCCGGATGGCACGCTTGGATAAGCTACTCTGTCGACAAGCCCCCCACCGAGGATCCTATTCTCCAAATCGGCACACGAAACACGGATCCTATTGCTCCCTTGCCCAACACTACCATGAGCCGCGGAGCTTTCAAGACCTACAACACGTGCGTTTTCCGGTTCTCCATGACAAGACCTCTGAGGGGGAAGCTGTCAGTGACCGAGAAGGAAGCTAATCTTTCACAGGGCCAAGTCAAAGCTCTCCGCATGGGAGCCCGTTGCCGCGCCACGACAGTAAGCAGAGGGGCGAGCAAAGTCAGGGAAAAGACGCGTGTACATATTCGAGTGTAACTGAAGATCCAGACGAAATACAAGTTTGGAAAATGATCAAACAAGCCCAAATAAGGGACGGTGCGGATTCAATTCAACATATAAAAAAAAAACTCAAAACCACACGGGTGGCATCAACAGCAGTGAATGACTAAAAATGACAGTTTAGATCTAGAAACGGATCATGCTGGTCTAAAAGTTCAGATAAAGAACTCTTCTTGCGGTTGCGAAGGAGGAAAATGGGTGAGAAATATGGACACCCATGCCTCCATCATTCTTCTACGACTTTGACTCAATGGCTGATTTGATAGCTGGAAGAGGGTTAGCAATTGACAAATAGTGATCACGGATGACTTACCCTCGCAAGTAACTCTAGCATCTCCAAACAACATCTTTGTGTTGGGCATATAGAACATGGGGTTGGGTACATCAGCTAGGTGCACCTGTTAGTGTACTGTCACATAAGGTGGCGAAAATACTTACCATAACCACTGGCCATACCTCTCTTCATGACCACTACTTGCTTCGCTTTCCAAGCATGCAGTACAGGCATGCCCTCAATCGAGCTACCCTTTTCCATGGCAATCGGGTTTACAGTATCGTTGGCGCCAATGACGACGGCAAGGTCAGTCTCCGGGAAGTCGTCGTTGATCTCGTCCATTTCCAGAACGATATCATACGGGACACTAGCCTCGGCGAGGAGAACGTTACACTGGCCAGGCATGCGACCTGCAACAGGGTGGATGGCGAAGCGGACTGTGATTCCTTTGGCTCGAAGGTCTGAGACAATGCTGGAGAGCGCATACTGTGCTTTGGCAACAGCCATGCCATAGCCAACGATGATAATGACAGATTCGGAGTTGAGGAGAGCATCAGCGAGCTCTTCAACAGTTGTCGTCGTGACTTCGCCTTGTGGTTTATACTCCTGGACCGCTGTCGGAGTACCCAGTCCACCAAACAGCACATTTGTGAGTGAGCGATTCATAGCTACGCACATAATGTATGAAAGGATGGAACCGGAAACACCTATCAGGGATCCGACAGTTGTCAATAGTGGGTTGTTGAGCATGAATCCTTCGGCGACCAAAGCGAAGCCGCTATATGCGTTCAGAACAGTGATGACAACGGCTACTTCGATTAGCATGCAAGATCGTTCACACAAGAAGAGCGGTTACTTACGCATGTCAGCACCACCAATTGCAGCTGTCGTCGTGTATCCCTTGGTAAAACTCAGAACAGCATTTGCAGCCAGGGCACCGGCCGCTATCATGGGGCTTCCAGGTGCCATCGTGACAAAGGCGCCCATGGTGGCGACATTTGACGCTAGCAAGCCAGAATTGAGGAAATGACGACCAGGCAGAATCTTTGGCTTAGAAGACATTCTGCCGCCGAGTTTCAGAAATGCAACAATAGATCCAGTAAAGGTGATGCCACCTTGGAATGTCAGTGCTTCTGCCTTGATCAATCAGATCAGGAACTTACCGATGAGAACGCCTAGGTATGCAGTAACTAGATGAAGAGTAGATGCATCCATAACGTCGGCCATGACGCTTCCAATACTCGTCAAAACAGCAGCAAGACCAACAACCGAGTGGAGAGCGGCAACGGTTTGAGGCAGGTCGGTAGGTGTGATTCGCTTTCCAATCAGCATTCCTAGAGCCTGTTAGTATCTCATCGTCTCCGATCTGAGTTTACATACCAGCAATAGTACCCAGGGCAGCCAGGCCACCGAACTGCGTGAGAACTTCAGGGGAGAAACCAGCAGCCAACAAACTCGCCAGAACACCAGTACCGACACCGAGCATTCCGAGCATGTTACCCATGCGAGCTGTAGCCTGAGAAGCAAGACCGGAGATGGAACCAATACAAAGAAGCGAGCTGACGAGGTAACCGGCTTGCACCAAACCAGCAGCACCTGTGGATGCGGCGGCGATAAATCCACCACCACAAAGAGCTGCGGGGATGGCATAAAGCCAGGGGTACTCGGGAGGATCAGTAGGACCTACAGATTGTCAGCTGGCTGTATCATCGATATAAAGCAACACCTACGCTTAAACATGTCCAGCATGCGCTTGGTAATCACAAAACCACCACCAACGTTGACGAAAGCCAGAAGAACACTCGCAGCACCGAAAGCTTGAGGAATTGTCTCGGGGAAATATCCACCACCGAGGATGAACAAACCTCCAACACCCACCATACCGGAGATTGCATTGGTCACACTCATCAAAGGGGAGTGCAGCGCAGGCTGAACACCCCAAACGACACGATAACCGATGAGACCAGCAAGGGCAAACGTAAAGGCATTAGACATGAGCATGGGACTCGTCAACTTTCCAAGAGCCAGGGTACTGCCTATACCGACAGTGACAGCAGCTACCTCGCGGGTCTTCTTCTGCCATGGTGTCAGAGCTACAGGCTCAGCGACTGCTGCCGTGGGTTCAGGCTTGGCTGGCGCAGGTGGAGGAGCTGGGCGAGGAGCAGGTGGAAGAATTTCGCCATCCTGGGTGACGATAGCACCACGAACGACCTCATCAGAGAGGTCGATGCCAAAAGTCTTCTCCTGAGGTGCCATGGAGAGGAGGAATTTGGTGATATTGTTGGAATAGAGGGTAGAAGACTGCGTAGGGAGTCGAGAAGGCAAATCAGTGTATCCTATGGCATGGTCAGTGCTGCTAAATCAAGAGACATAATGAACTGCATACCGATAATCTTGACGTCGTTGTACGTAGTCAGTTCGCCCTTCTTTGTAGCCTCACAGTTACCTCCCGCCTCAGCTGCCAAGTCAACAATGACGCTTCCAGGTTTCATGACATCAAGCATATCCTTTGTGATGAGCTTTGGCGCGGGTTTGCCGGGAATCAGAGCAGTCGTGATGATGATGTCGACATCCTTAGCCTGCTCTTTGAACAACTTCATCTCTGCATCGATGAATTCCTTGCTCATTTCCTTTGCGTAGCCACCGGCACCGGAACCGTCTTCCTCGAGCTCAACTTCAATAAACTCAGCTCCTAACGACTGAACCTGCTCTCTAACGGCGGGTCTCGTATCAAATCCTCTAACAATGGCTCCCATTCGGCGTGCTGTAGCAATGGCACTCAAACCAGCGACACCGGCACCAATGACTAAGACCTTACAAGGGGGGATCTTTCCAGCAGCTGTTACCTGGCCAGTCAGGAATCTGCCAAACACATTGGAAGCTTCAAGAACGGCTTTGTAACCGGCAATGTTAGCCATACTGCTCAGCGCATCAAATACCTGAGCTCGAGAAATGCGTGGAATCATGTCCATGGCAAAACTGGTAGCCCCTCGCTTAGCAATCTTTTCGACAAGCTCTTTGTTCTGGGAAGGTTGGAGGAACGAGATTATGGTTTGGCCTTCTTTGATACAGTCTACCTCGCCGAGGCCAGGGCCTCGAACCTTGAGGACAATGTCTGCCTTGGACCAAATGTCACCAGCGCTATCTACCAGAGTTGCGCCAGCCTGTTGGTACGCAGAGTCCAGGAACTCGGCGGCTGCACCTGCTCCGCGCTCGACAAGAACCTGGCCGAAGCCTTTCTTCTTGAGGAGGGCGACATTGGCGGGTGTCAAGGCCACACGGCGTTCATCCGGGAAGATCTCCTTTGGAACACCAACAGTGAGGTTCTCATAAGGGGTTGTCTTGGGGAGAACGACGGTGGAGTATGGCCTGGGCGGAAGTGTCGGAGTGATACAAGTAGTGCGAAAGACCGAAAGGGACTTTGTAGTAGACGGCACAGCAATGCGCTGGCGGGTCGAAATCGAGAGGCTGCTGTGCCATTGTTTGCGACCAGCGAGGAATGTGTCTAGGCATGGGTCAGTCCATTGGGGGTGGTCACGTATTGGAAGATATGGTGACTCATGGCATACCTCGCGATCGAGAAGCCTTGATCTGCCTGGAAATAAAAGCAGACGAAACACATAATTCAGGAAACGAGGCCACGGGGGCCACCGCAGTCACCGGACGAAGCATCATGGATGTCATGATGGAGGCAGCTCATGAGGGAACAAATTGGACGAGATTGGTGGAAACACGAGTTACAGAGAATAATGTACAAGTTATAACTCCTCCGACGCTCCAGAGATAGCTCGTGAGCTATGTCTCGTCGTCAGAAAGCTACAACTCTATCGAAAGATCAAAAGAGAGCAGAACGATGATCTACCAAAAGGAAATAAACAGAGCAAGAAGAAAGAAGCCTGAGTCGCAATTCCTCGTAGAGAGGGGCTCTCTCGTCTCCGTGTCATGTGTTTTTTTTCCCTCCTTCCCTGGTAGGGGACGTCACTTGGTCTACCTTCACCTCCATTCCTGCCCCCATCTACAGGGGTCAACTCACACGCTGCAACCACTGTCTGTAACGCCCACAGCACCATCCAAGCACCGAAGCTCTATGACAGGATCAATTACCCGGTGATCCGACCCCTCTGAGAGTGTGGGGGAACGGCGCTAAAGCTTGGAATTCCGGGGGCGGGGCCATACTTCAGAGTGCCCTCGAGGGGCGCAGTGGAGGGTGTTTTCGAGCTTAGAGGGTGAATCTAGATAATCTGTGAGCATTTTCCTCTGGATGTTACGGATATTTCGGGGTAATCAAGTATCAAGTATCAGATTGGATGGTGTCAATTGTGCATCTTCGGAACTGCTCATTCAGGATTTGCCGAGTACCTTGGCAAAGTGAGGAGAAGCGTTTCAAAAGGGGGAGTCTGGAAGAGATATCGGCAGTCGAATGAGATGTTCTTGAACGCAAAATCAGTGTAATTGAGGGTTATAAACGACATCACCACCATAGTCAACCTCTTTTATGTGTAATGCATATTCTTGAATGTTTTGCAGTGGCTGCATTGAGGCGTACTTAATGCTTGACGGCCCGAGTCCTGGTTCGAGCAATGGCGTTCTTCACGCTACCTCACAATCCACATTCTACGCACAAGGTATTTAATGACTCGTTAAACACATGTACCCAACTGCCTGATTAAAAGAGTGGAAGGGGTTGCTTAAAGAATGCCAGATCTAATGAATGAATGACTATTCGATCCCTCCTCCACTTACTTGTTCATTTTGTTCCTTTTTGTTAAGAATAAAAACCTCCTCGATACGTCTTTGTTTCAACACAGACCTAGATCCAGAACCTCCCCAGCATGTTACCCAAGTTCGGGCTCTGCTCTTCATGCTCATCTAGGCCATCTCCGCCCTTTCCGCCCTTACCCCCTCCACCTCGTCCTGCCCTGCAAGGTGTCTCACAACGACCTCTAAAATCAGGCTCGACGTTGAGACATTTATCACAACCGCACAAGAGTTCTAGGTGATTTCCAACCTTTTGCTTCGGCTGCTCACAAAGACAGATGTACAGCGCCGACGTCACATTCGTAGGAGGATTTCCTTCGGGGCAGCTTGCCTTGGGGGTTGCACAGTAGGCTTCTGAAAGCTGAGGCTCAGCCCAAGGTACTTCTGTATTGTTGTCAGTCACTCAAGATGTAGTGGAATTTAAATTCTGTTGGCCAAATACCCATAGCCATAAGCACATCGGCGCAATAAGTATATCCGCATTCGCAAATTGCTCCTCCAATGGGTGTTGCGGTATCGCTCGGAGCAGGTGGGGCTGGGGGAACTGGAGCCGGGTCGGGAGCCGGGTCTGTGGGCTCCGGAGACGGAAGAGGGACTGGCTCAACCGGTGGTGGAGGCGGTGGAGGAGGAGCGGGTGATTGCGGGGTTCCTGGGTCGACCGGCGTAGATGGCGGAGGAACCTGGCCCTGAGGCTTGGCCAGAATTAAAGGGAGAATCCCGAAAAGAACAAAAGTAATCTTCATAGTGAGCGACGTGAACTTGTAAAGACACTTTTCATCAATATTGCGTGATCGTGAGTGCCCCTATTTAGATCTCATGTCTCAGATCCCATCCTCTCTTTATATCACCTTTCATGACTACGAAATCTGCAAAATGCACTCGCAATAACACTGGAATCTTGGTTTGAGGAGAGACAGGCCTAGCAGTTAGTTTATGGCCAGAGGATCTGTAGACACGTTGATGGTGTAAGTGGTTGTGTCATTGGGTACCTGACCACAACAACACTGTGACGACTGAATCAACAGGCTCAGCTGATACAGTACTCGAGTTATTCAAGAGCTACGATAATTGATTCCGTGCATCGACAATCTAATTTGTCAAGCTGACGACGTCGGTTGCTTGTGTTTTGTGACTCGTTCGTCAACCTGAGTCTGTTACTCTATTTCAGATTCAACGACTTCAATGCTCAACTATGTCCTCAAGATTGGTGACAGATTAATATTTAGAACGATCTCACTCGGATTGACTCGAGAACAGACCAAGAGATACAGAAAAGGGGAATTCGATAATTGTCACTCTGAACCACCCTGACTTCAGCCTATGTTACCTCCAGATTGGATTTTGTTGTACGTGAGTGAAATGACTGTAGACCAAAGGATAGAGCAAGCCCAGCACCAGTGCCAACAAACATGGAGCTGTTACAATTTGGATCAGGGAGTGGCCTTAATTAATCATTGTAGCAAAATATCATAACCTCGTCTCAAATATTCCGAGGAGTTCTAATTTTTGGATGATTTGAGGTCTACAATTAGATACAGGGTAACGGCCGGCATCGGGTCACATAGTGTCAATAACCTCGCACAGTGCCATTGAAACTGTATGGCCACCCCACCATCAACTGTCGTGATCCGAAAAGCTGCCCCTCCACCAGACCACTTTCAGCTTCTCAACTTGTCACATCAGCCAATTCCCAATAACTTACACAGAACATCCCCGATCGCCCAGCATGTCCGAAGCACAAAGCACATCTGCAGTAAACGTGGGCACACGCAAATCCCCTCTTGCCCTCGCCCAGACCGACATCGTCGTCGATTCCCTCAAGGCAAACTTCTCCGATCATGAATTTCCCATCCACAGCATGACGACAACGGGTGACCGCGACCAGAACACCGCGCTCTACAATTTTGGCGGAAAGGGCTTGTGGACGTCACAGCTTGAGGAGAGGTTGGTCAACAAGGAGCTCGACATTGTGGTTCACTCGCTTAAGGATATGCCGACCGTCCTGCCCGAGGGTTGCGTTCTTGGATGTGTCACCTCTCGCGAGGACCCCAGAGATACACTGGTGATCAAGAAGGAGCTGATCGAGAAGCACGGATGGAAGACCTTGGCCGACCTGCCGGCTGGTAGCATCATCGGTACCAGCAGTGTGCGCCGTATCGCTCAGCTGGTCCGAAAATACCCGAATCTCAGATTCAAGGATCACAGAGGCAACATCCAGACCCGTTTGAAGAAGCTCGAGGAAGACCCTGACCTGACGGGTATCATCTTGGCGGCTGCCGGTCTGCAACGCATGGGACTCGGCGAGCACATCTCACAGTTCCTTGAGTCTGACAACGGAGGCATCCTGCATGCTGTTGGCCAGGGCGCTCTGGGCGTCGAGTGTCGGGCGGATGACCACAAGGTGATCAAGATGCTCAAGACAATTGAGAATAAGGAAACGGCGTTGGCATGCGAGGCGGAGCGAAGCCTCATGAGAACCCTTGAGGGTGGGTGCAGTGTACCCATTGGTGTCGAGACCAAGTGGGTGGACGGCAAACTGCGCATGCGCGCAACGGTTGTATCTCTTCGAGGAGACGAGGGCGTCGATACCGAGACGATAGACGCTGTCACTACTCATGAGGAAGCGGATGCATTCGGTAAGCGAGTGGCCAAGGAGCTCGTGGATGGAGGAGCGGGTAAGATCCTCGATGCGATTACCGCTTCACGACAAGTGCCTGACACAGTCAAATAAGTATGTGTCAGTGATGGTGCTTCAAAAGTCAGTATTCCTCGAAATGTAAAAGGTTCATGGGCATATGCTGGGATCTGGAGGGTTAGTTAGGGAAACAAAACATGAAGGCCAAAATGAAAGGCATGGCGCCGGAGAGAACGGTCATTGTATGAAATAAAAGTTAAATATACCCCGTTGATGTGAATCATAATATGGTACACCTTGGATGTCTATGCTGTTCCCCAGGTTCAACCGCACAGGTGCTTTAACCCTCCACTCTTTCTGTGTATGTTCCACCTCGTTCTCTTGGGGCTATATCAGACCACATCTCGGCCCAGCACAGTATTGCGCTTAGTGGTCACTTCCGGCAAAAGTCTTGTAGGTCTCCAAGTCCATCAACGAATCAAACTGCTTAGCACCCTCCTCATCAACCTCAACCTTTGCGATCCAACCACCACCTGCGCTATCGTCCTCGGGGACCTTGTTGATGGTTGAGGGCTTCTCCTCGAGGTTGTCGTTGACCTGTGTGACGAGGAGACGGATCGGGGCGTTGATGTCGGAAGCGGACTTTACGGACTCGACGGCGCCAACGGCATCACCCTGCTCAACCCAATTGCCGGTTTCGGGGAGCTCGACGTAGACGACGTCACCGAGCTGCTCGGCGGCGTAGCTTGAGATACCAATGACACCGGATTTCTTATCGGCTGATAGATCGATCCATTCGTGGTCCTTTGTGTATCTACGAGCGAGGCCTTTACCCAGTAGAAGAATAAAAGGTCAGTCCATATTCCTTGTTTGTCGTTGTAGCTGGAGGTGTTTCGTTCACTCACTCAACCTAGTAGTGGAGAAAGCTCGAACGGGAAAACGAGCCATGGGAGCAATACGGGGAGCAAACCCCTTTGCCAGAGGGGCAGCGACGCGTAGAGATCGAGCAATTGAGGCCATTGTGACGGATGTTCTGTGGAGGAGGTCCAGGGCGGAGGGGAAAAGAACTTTGGGGAAAGTTGATGATAACGTCGTTCGACCCAGGATTCTTAGCCGAAGGCCCGCTAGAGGTTTACCTTATGGGGAATGGGGTTGTTCCATGGAGGGCGCTGGGGTGATTAGGCTTAGTCATCGAGATGGGTGTTTTTCCACCTCACGGAGAGACACATGTGAAAGTCAACACCACGAGCTGCAGGAATAATGAAAGAACAGCGATTTGGAAGCCTATTCAAATAAGCCTGTAAGGTGAGTCTTTCATTCTGAACAAAGACTTTCTCAATATGCAAGATTGGTTGGTTTGGGTGGTCACCTTTACTGCTGATTGTTGAATCATCTTCTTGTCTTGAGCGAACTCGAACTTCATCTTGTTTTAGACGATCTGGCAAGCAAAGCCTACTGCTTATGTGGTGGTGCTTGAATGTCTGGTTTATCTTAGCAACATGACAGAAGTACCCTTCACTGTATGATAACATCAAAGTAGAGGAGGTGATGGGTCAGGCTGCGTAAGCAAGACCTTGTCTTTTAACTCTATTAATAGATGACAGAACCGCCAGATTCTAAACCGTTTACATCGTGGGAAAGGAACATGTGTTTTTATCAGTTAGGGCTTGAAAGTTCATTTGATTAGTCCCGATGCATGACATTTCCTATGAAAATGTTCCCCGCCCTAAAGCCAGCTTTTCATGCGGGAAACGGTTCTCGGTAGTGTACTGGGACAGTGTTTAGATTGGTTTGTTTAGAAACAAACGCGTTGGGCATGACAAAAAAAGAGAGCTAAACCACCGGATGAGACGCGCTTCTGGGACACTGGTTGGTTGGTTTGCTACCTGTGCTAGTGAAGTTAATGGCTGGCTGGATGTTGACAAGATGATGCAATCTTAACAGCCAATGTAGGGGAAAACTGAGACATGAAAACAATGGCAATGGTTGTTTTGTCCGGTGATAAGACGAGGGCTAGCTCGTATTTTTCTCATTGTGTTTGTTTTTCGTCCACAGTATTTACGTGATAGAGTAATTTGTTTTCATTATTCAAGTCTGGAGAATTAAATCTCCCGGTGACTTGAAAATCCGGTTCCCGCAAAAACACCACTAGAATCGAGTTAATCCCCCCAAGAGCTCGGGTTGGCGACATCTCCACCACTCCCAGCTCAGTCCCAGTCCTGTACCTTTTTCAACGTCAGCGAACAAACAAATCGATCCTCCAACCCCCCTCCCCCTCTCCCTT
>JABFFC010000174.1:0-57915 GCA_013623535.1 Fusarium penzigii | reverse complement strand
GTTGTGTATGATTCCTCAGGCATGAACATGTTGAATGAGAGGATTCCCGCCTATTCCTACCCGGGGAATGCCGGTGTGTCGGAGGTACGGGAGTTGTGTTAAGGCACAGAAGTAGCTCACGGAACAACCATGGGTAACAATTGGGACGATTGGGATGGTAATTTGGTGGTGACTTGTAGCGGAAAGTCAATTGACAGAATCTTTGAATCACTGAGCAGTTGATGGATGGCAGTCAAGCTACAGAATCCAACCTCCTGATCTCATTCTGTCGGCTGTATTCCTCGGCGGACGAAATGAAGCTCCGAAAAATGAAATGGAGCGGCTAACAGATTGGCTAAGAAATTGTTAAGGCTGCGCATCGGAATATCCAGGCAAAACCGCGCAGTGGCTGCTCATTGGGTGTTCGGACCAGCTGGGACCCACCCATTTCTCCCTCAGAACAGACTCTGCTTCTCCATCACCGTCCTCCTCAAAAAACTCCATCTGCTCTCCTGCAAAGGCAGCACCGCACTCCCCAATCTCCCCTCCCTCCAATTGCACCCGGCTGCAATTGCTCTCCTTTCATCTCCAAACCTCCCACATCTCTCTTAATATGTTCCGGAACGCCCTTCGACAGTCGACGCGCGCCGTCGGCGCCGTCTCTGCTGCTGGCAGAGTCGCCGCGGTAAGTCGTTTCTGCTTCCCGAGCCCCGAATCCGCCTCGAGCATCACGGCCATCAATCGGCACCCAAAAGCATCATGCATCCATCGGGAATCTGTCTTAGGAGCTCAATTGGGTTGTTGGATAATCACCTCAGTCACTCACTGAGCTTTTTGGAGCTTTTTGCTGCCGTTGTCGCTCATGGCATGTCGTGGCATCTTCGGGCTTCGGCTAACTTGTTTTTTTTTTCACCACCATAGGTCCGAAATGCCGCACCCGCTGCCGCCATCAACGCTGCCCGAACCTACGCCTCCGACGCCAAGGCTGCCCCTACTGAGGTTTCTTCCATCCTCGAGCAGCGAATTCGTGGTGTTCAGGAGGAGTCTGGCCTCGCTGAGACCGGCCGTGTCCTCTCCGTCGGGTATGTGGATCTTTGCTGTGTGGGCATTTGGGGCAAGGCTGGGAGACAACAATGCTTCACAATGCCCGACCCAAGCCACAACAGCGACATCGGAATGAATCAATTGAGGGTCATGGAGTACTAATTCAAAATCATAGTGATGGTATCGCCCGTGTGCACGGTATGGCCAACGTCCAGGCTGAGGAGCTTGTCGAGTACGTATTGAGTCAATTATGTATATCTCATGAATCATGACGCTAATGCTCTCCAGGTTCGCCTCTGGCGTCAAGGGCATGTGCATGAACCTCGAGGCCGGCCAGGTCGGTGTTGTGTTGTTCGGTTCCGATCGTCTGGTCAAGGAGGGTGAGACTGTCAAGCGTACCGGTGAGATTGTGAGTATTACCTCATATGTAAATATGTGCGGCAGTTGTCTAACACCATCAAGGTTGATATTCCCGTCGGAATTGAGATGCTCGGCCGTGTCGTCGATGCTCTCGGCAACCCCATTGACGGAAAGGGTCCCATCAACACCAAGGAGCGTCGCCGTGCTCAGCTCAAGGCTCCCGGTATTCTGCCCCGAAAGTCCGTCAACGAGCCCGTCCAGACTGGTCTCAAGTCCGTCGACGCCATGGTTCCCATCGGCCGTGGTCAGCGTGAGCTGATCATTGGTGATCGTCAGACTGGTAAGACTGCTGTCGCTCTCGACACCATCCTTAACCAGAAGCGATGGAACGACGGCAACGACGAGAAGAAGAAGCTCTACTGTGTCTACGTCGCCGTTGGTCAGAAGCGATCCACCGTCGCCCAGCTTGTCAAGACTCTCGAGGAGAACGACAGCATGAAGTACTCCATCGTCGTCGCTGCCACCGCCTCCGAGGCCGCTCCTCTTCAGTACCTTGCTCCTTTCACTGGTATGTTCCCTAGTTTTTTTTATTCTTCTACAAGTTTCATTATTCCTCGCCATGAACGAAACCCATCATCTCCTAAACCCTAATCTCTCATCCGATACCACTAAACCATGATCAAATCTCTGGGCTCGTGCAGTTTCTAACAATTGAAAAGGTGCCACTATCAGTGAATACTTCCGAGACTCTGGAAAGCACGCTCTCGTCATCTACGATGATCTTTCCAAGCAGGCCGTCGCTTACCGACAGATGTCTCTGCTTCTCCGACGTCCCCCTGGACGTGAGGCTTACCCCGGTGACGTTTTCTACCTCCACTCTCGTCTCCTCGAGCGTGCTGCCAAGATGAACGACAAGCTCGGTGGTGGATCCATGACTGCTCTCCCCATCATTGAGACCCAGGGTGGTGATGTCTCTGCCTACATTCCCACCAACGTCATTTCCATCACTGATGGACAGATCTTCTTGGAGGCTGAGCTGTTCTACAAGGGTATCCGACCTGCCATCAACGTCGGTCTTTCCGTCTCTCGTGTCGGTTCCGCTGCCCAGCTTAAGGCCATGAAGCAGGTCGCTGGTTCGCTCAAGCTTTTCTTGGCCCAGTACCGTGAGGTCGCTGCTTTCGCCCAGTTCGGTTCCGATCTGGATGCCGCTACCAAGCAGACCCTGAGCCGTGGTGAGCGTGTAAGTTGATGCCCCTATTTGTCCCAGATTTTGTAGAGATTGCTGACCGAGCTTACCCCCACAGCTTACCGAGCTCCTCAAGCAGAAGCAGTACTCTCCCATGGCCGTCAACGAGATGGTTCCCCTCATCTTCGCCGGTGTCAACGGTTACCTCGATAACATCCCCGTTGCCAAGATCCTCCAGTGGGAGTCTGACTACCTCGCCCACCTCAAGACCAACGAGTCCGAGCTCCTGGCCACCATCGACAAGGAGGGTGTCCTCAGCAAGGACACCGAGGCCAAGCTTCGTGACGTCACCCAGAGCTTCATCAAGAGCTTCCTGGGTTAAATGTAATCAAAAGCATGTCTTGTGTGGAGCATAGGGGGACTGTCGGGGAAGTCGCTGTCTATACCGAATAACTAGTCGTTTTAATTCTCTCTTAAAGCGGAGGGAATAGTCGAGGGGGTTAAGCCTGACAGGGGCGGCGGGGTTGAGTTGAGGGAGATTCGCCCGTCGCATTGCCACTTGTAAAATAGAGTACAAAACTCAATGAACGCCCTCGATTCCTTTTGTTCTTGAATGTCCATATTATGTTTGTCTGAGCTATTTGATTTTAGGAACCATGTCATCGTGGTGAGAGTATCGCATGTCCGTTGATAGCCGTCACCTATATGGACGTCGATGTTCAACCGACGGCCTTCATGTGATTACCTACCAGTCTTAGAGACGGCCAACCGCAAGTGCAACCTGAGTTCTAGTGTATTAGCAGCTGAATTATTGCAAGTTTCACGACCTGAGGAAGACACGACGTCGTTGGCAATAGACATCTCGTCATGTCAACCGATAGTATACTGTGGTCAGGATAGGCGTCTTGTCAAAAGAATCATTATTTTATTTTAAAGTCGTGTCCGCATCTGTGGTAAAAACGAGTCTCATGCTCTTCACCTCAGAGTATCGATATAAAAATATAGCTTGATATACTAGTAAGACAGCCGCGTTGGACTTGAGGGATACTAACAAGAAGCTCGAATCTGACCTTTCCAATATTTACATACCCAAGTTGCCTACTAGATGTATCATTCACTTGTGCTGGCCTTACCCTAGAGATCCGACTACCCAGTCTGGCTTGGCAGGTAAGTAAGGCCCTGGGCATGTTAGTTCTGATCAAGGAACACCTCACCTAACAAAGAATCTACGACAGGTACCATGCCTTTGTCGAATATCTATACTACACGAACAAAGCCTTGTTCCCTGTCGTGAACCATCTGGACACTTCCCAGTCATGTTATAAAAGCACACTAAACTCCCACACTCCCTATAAGGCCACAGGATAGCTATCCCTCACAAAACAAACAACATTGACGAGCCAAAACCCTGACAAGATGTGTTTGCAGCGGTCCTCATACCAGTGCGGACACACAAGCACTGGGAACGTTCCATGCAGGGACCTCATAACAAAGAGAAACAAGCATCGCTACCTCAGTGCGATCGAGTTGTTTTTCCAACCCCTGACTCCCTGCACTGAGTTGTTCGGCCCGCCACGACGCCGCAAAGGCCCCTGTGACTTTTGTCTGGATAACCCAAGAGTTATATGGCCACTCAAGAAGTCGACTTCTGCGTCAAGAGAAATGCTGCCAAGGCTTCTGCCCAAGATGCAACCAGGTATGAATCAGCGGAATGTGTTGGGCAAGGAACTTCCAGCTCTGCCAGAGATGCCGAACGGAGGTCGATCGGCGACGTTGTTGAGTCGAGATTTGAGTAAGACGAAGCCAGGTAGGATGTCACAGCGGATCATGTTGGAAAAAGAACTACCAGCCCTGCCAGAGGTAAGAGATGAGGAATCAAGTGGCCAGCCAGCGATGTCAATGTACAAAAACGTGGTCGAGATGCCGAAACCAA
Organism: Fusarium penzigii; assembly: GCA_013623535.1. Classification (NCBI taxonomy): domain Eukaryota; kingdom Fungi; phylum Ascomycota; class Sordariomycetes; order Hypocreales; family Nectriaceae; genus Fusarium; species Fusarium penzigii. The sequence continues at coordinate 53,413 of JABFFC010000174.1, read as the reverse complement.
ATGAGTTCAGAATCCCCCGAAAACCTGTTGGGCGACAGTATCCGAATAAACCATTGTCCCGTTCTCAATACCCCGGGTAGGCCCCCTTTTCAGCTCCCTCTCAAGCACTCAGACTATCTTCTCCACCAACACTCCAGGCCGGCTATCAATACCTCGAGTGAGTTGTAAGAGGCCATCCGAACTATGAACGTACCATGTAGGTATTGGGTATTAGCCCTAGACGAAGGGTAGGCTGGTCAAAGCAGAGTAAGTTAGTAACATATGAAGCCACTAGACAATGAAATGGTGTTAACTTTTCAAATTTTTCTCAATTATTTGTCACTAATTTTAACCATAACAATGAAAACAACTTCATGCGTGTAGAAAATCACCATGGGAATGTGACAAAGTGGCTATGAAAACAGCAGACTTGCTATTGCAAATGAAACGCTCAAAAACACTAAACAAAAAAGGAGCGAAAGTGCTCCTTGTAACAAAATGACGGCTGGGAAACTCGTCGATTGTCAAGGTAGATAACCGTAGAAGCCGTGTTAGCTTTGGTGCAACATAGGCGTTTCGATTGGTCGTAGAGGTATCGTTGTTGTAGATGGCGGATATCCAAGAGCTCTAGATATAGAGTATCAGCTGGCAAAGTTTTGATATGGTCAAGGTGTCCCAAAATGCTTTGTCATGGCTCATCATCGCTTATTGAGATTTGGCATCCTTGGACTTGCGGAACTTCTCAATCTCGATTTGGACCTTCTTGCTAACACGGGCTCGCAGCTCAGGACGGTAGCCGAACGCAAAGAGGAGCTCTAACCAGACGAACAAGGGAGCGAGGAAGATGGCCTGAACGAGGTTATCAAGGAGAGCAGGGGCACGGCCTTCATAGACGCCATGACCGACAAACTGGAAGATCCAGCAGACGATATGGAGAGCCAGAGCTCCCTGGAAAGTGGTCGCAGAGTCCTGCTGGCGCAGGTAGTTGCCGAAAGCAGCACCGGCAATGCAGAACCCTGATAGAAAGAAGCCGGCAACGGGCTCAAGGAGTAGGTAAAGACCTGAGTAGAGGATGGCTGCGATGGTGCCAAGGTTAAGCTCCAGGTAGGGCAGAGTGAGCCATGATGGAGTAGGGATGAGAGTTCCAGTATATGTTCCCTGGGGAATGTCAGCAGTAGATACAGGTTGGTGATGAGATATCCAAGTCATGGCTTATGAATATCAATCACTGAGAATACTTACCATGGCAAATGCCGAGATGAGGATGAGTGGAACGCAAACCATATGAATGGTGATATTGGTTGCGTTATGGTGATAAGCACCATACTAGAAATGGTCAGCAAGATGATTGTGTGTAGTCACCATAACAGCCTAAAGAGGTGACTAGAGGACCGGAAACTCACAAAGGTCAAGTGGTGTTCCAGATCCAAACTCATGGTAAAGTACTGATGTGATTTGTGGTTGGAGAATCAACGTCTTTGAGGCTCTTGATGGATGCAAAATCCAGCAAAGCCAAAGAACAAGTAGCGTGTAATCTATAAATGAAACCGGCGGCAGTGGTCCGTGAGTAGTGGAAGGCTAGAAGCTTGTGCTGCACAAGGCCAAGAGTAGTCTTGAGTGATCTCCGGACAAGGGATGGATTATGGACCCAGACTACCGTAGTCAAGAAGCGAAGGACGTGATAAAACGGGGGGACTATACAGACTCGTCCTCTTCTGGAAGAAAGATAAAAAAGACGTGTGAGAGTATGTGTGTGACGGAGCCGAGGCAGATTTGTTGGTTGATGGTGGTTGTGAGGAAGTGTTGGGCACGTGTTCAGATGAAGCAAGATGAATGCTACACTGTAGTGAAGAGTAATAAAAAAAAGGACGAAGAGTGTACGGTGTGAATTAGACACAGAGTGAGTAAGCAGTGTAGTGAAGTGTAGTTGTGAATGAACAACTCAGTTACCGTAGCCAGAGGTTGCGGAGGGAAAATGGAGGGAAATTCCGGGCTTGTGATGGGATGGATATGTTTTTTTTGGGAGGAAGAGTTGGGCTTCTTTTCGATGTGCCACTTACTGCTTGCCTTGTCACCTTATTATAGCTCGGTACAGTACGGCAGCGGGTACGGGGATGGGATACCTCAAGTGAAAAAGCACTCAAATTTCTCTTGCTTTCCAGCGCAGCCCAGTGCAAGCTTCCACCATAATACCGTAACCTCCGGCGTGGGGCTTGTAGAGTAACCCGAAAGAAGAAAGAGTCCAGCCAGTCCAGTGGGTTTACCTGCTGTATGGTAGGTACTACATAGTATGTATTAGTAGTACAGTACCCGTAGTGGGATTAAACCACCCCTGAATGTGTCTGGACCTGCATTGCATTGTCTGTTGTCCTCGTGTTGGCATTCCCAATTCGGATTGACTGTCTGTGTGTTTTTCAGATGGAGGGATTTAAAATGTCAAGGATTCATACATTAGCACATAAATAACATTTACCACAGGACATGCCCAGCGTGTTATTTTGGGTTCCAAGTAAATCAGGTCAGGTCAACCTTGCTCTTCGGCTCGACGGTTCCGACTTAGCGTTTTCTTGTACAACATCTTCAACCAACAACCAACCTATGTATGGCATCTATGTTAGCAAATGGTTAACTCGAATCATAACCTGGGCTACATTGTACATCACACATCAGTCCACCAGCACGCACAATGGCCACCTTCAGCTAATTTTTAAACAAATCACTTCACAACCTTCATCCCAATATCAACCCATGCAACTCACTCATCCTTGATTGACCGACCATTGAAATCTAGGCCTTTGACAGACCTCCTAATGTTCAGCTTCAATGTGGCGGTGGAATTGGTGTGTGGCTTGAACCCGCCGCACAGACCACCCTCGCACCTCAAGTGCCAATGCTGTCTCTCACTGGTTGGCGTTGAACTCTCTCACTGGCTCGCGAGTTTTCTGCCGCGCCTTTCAACATCTCAGCCTCGTCTGCCTAAGCAAACTTCATTACGAAGAAAAAAAAAACAAATCAACATCAACAACTCGATATACCCCAACCCGGCCTCATCGTCGCGACTCGTCCTGGGAGATTTGCGGCGCTTCTTTGGCCCGAAAGCGCGAGTCCCTAGGTCTACCTGCGATTACCTTGTCTGCCCGTCGCTCCACGCCGATTCTCGTGTCTCCTATCAAGTCCGTTTCGAGCACCGTCGCCTTGTCGCATCTTGATTCTGTACAATATCTGGTCGCTACGCTCGGTTCCCTTGATATTTTATACCGCGACGCCCTAAAAACTCGACCCCTTCGTCCCCGATACCGTCCTCACACGATTGCGCGTAACCTCTATCCATCCGAGCACGTATCCTGTAGATTTCTACGAAATACATCCTTCCACCGGCCTTCATCATGTTTTTCCTCTACAATATGGAGCGCAGGGTCACCCTGCATCCCTCATACTTTGGGCGCAACATGCACGATCTCGTGACGAGCAAGCTCCTCAAGGACGTCGAGGGCACGTGTGCTGGCAGCTACTTCATCATCTCCATCATGGACACATTCGATATATCAGAGGGTCGTATCCTTCCCGGAAACGGACTCGCCGAGTTCACAGTGAGATACCGCGCTGTAGTATGGAGGCCCTTCAAGGGCGAGACGGTAAGACAGCGGCTGCCGACTCTTGATGCTATAGGAGTCTGACCCGACCTAGGTTGATGCAGTCGTCTACTCTATCAACCCACAGGGATTCTTTGCCCAAGCAGGACCCCTCAGACTTTTCATCTCAGCGCATGTAGGTTAATTTGCATTTTTGGGAGAGAGGGAGCAATTGTTGATGCCCGGACAGTTGATCCCTAGTGATATCAAATGGGACCCTAACGCGACACCACCACAATTCACCAACAACGAAGATACCGTCATCGATCCTGGCACTCATGTTCGAGTAAAGATCATTGGTACCAGAACTGAAGTCGGAGAGATGTGGGCTATTGGCAGCATCAAGGAGGATTACTTGGGGTATGCTGCCGCCTCGATTCTGCTGTGCTGGACTGATGCTAACATTCCTCGCCAGATGCCTCCAGGACCAATGAATGTAATGACGAATGAATATACTTGACATTTTAGATCGTTTCAAGTCGTCATGCGCCCGACCGATTCCTCCGTGCGAAGATAGACATCGAACCGAAAACGGCGCTTTTTTTTATTTTATTAATCCAGGAATGTTTAGGTACAGGCAATGCGGGTGGCGTTGATCAGTTATCTTGACAAAATACTCGCCTGTACTCTTTTATTCTCTGTACAGTACACAAACAGAACACGAGTTGTTGGCCAGCCGTTATCGGCAGCGTTGACAATTCCCAGTGGAGTTGACGGGGACTGACAACTCGACCAGAGGCGAGACTGAAGACATTTACTAGAGTCTTTTGCATGATAGCCCTAAGTCATTTCATAGAGGGAGGTGACAACGAAAACTCAGATTATTGTATGTAAGCTTCAAAAAATTGAAATCAACAGATACCCAAGCCAAGTCAAGTCAATTGCGCCCTGTGACAGGTGATAGTTCGTTATCCTAAGCAGAGAGTCGAGTATAAGAGCCGGTTACCCCACAGTCGTCAATCCACTGATAGCTAACCCCCGCGTGTAATCGTTGGGGTGTTACTCATACTTCCCTCATACATCAAGGGCTTTGAACTCATACTAGATAAATATTGATCATCGCCGTTATTGTGCCTCTTCGCTTACTTTTGTGGTTGAACACAAAACCTTCATAATGAATACCTGGATATCAACAGCACTCCGGGCAAGACCCGGCAATGTTATCAGCAGGACGATCCGCATACAAGCAGCAAGACATATTTCCACGATGCAGGCATCCAATCGTCTACGAACAGCACTACAGTCCGGCAAGCCGTCTTTAGGAGCATGGCAAATGATTCCTGGTGCGAATGTCTCGAGAGTCCTTGCACGATCTGGTGTTGATTGGGTGCTGGTTGATTGTGAACACGGAAACCTGGATGGTGAGTTTGTGTAGTGATTGAGACTGAGACCGAGGACCATGAAAAGAGTTCTGACATCAAGGATCTAGACGGCGCTATGCATGATGCTGTTCCGGCGATAGCTGCATTGGGCGTGTCACCTATTGTGAGACTACCTGATATGCAAGGGTGGATGATTAAACGTAAGATTTGTCAAATGGATCAAACTGGGAATGATGACTGACTGTTCCTAAGGAGCACTCGACAGTGGTGCCCATGGCGTGAGTCACAATACCTTTGCACCATAACGCATTCACTTACAGTTCTCAGATCGTCGTTCCTTTGCTCCGGACAGTTGAGGAGGCTAAAAGTCTTGTTCAGTCGGCCAAGTTCCCTCCCACGGGAAAACGAGGCTTCGGATCACCTATTGCCCCAGAGCGGTTTAACCCTGTGCCCAGTTTTACAGAATACCTACAGCAGGCAAACGATGCTCTCTTGACTATCGTGCAGATCGAGACGAAGGAGGCTGTTGAGTCTATCGATGAGATTGCCGCAGTTGAGGGTATCGATGTGTTATTCATCGGACCATTCGACCTAGGTTTGTTGCATATCTGTCTTTGCACTCACATCCTAACACTTGCTCTAGGGAACAACATAGGACATCCAATCATGAATGGTGTCATGGCACCCGAGCTCAAGGAAGCCATTGCCAAAGTCCTTGCTGCGAGCAAGAAAGCCGGAAAAAAGAGCGGCGTGTACTGCACGGGGGGTGACCAAGCCCGGCAGTTTGCAGAGCAAGGGTTCGATATGATGAATGTGGTGACGGATTACACTGCGCTCGAATTCACAGCCAAAGAGCAGTTCAGTGTCGCCAGTCAAAGCGCGAAGCCTGCCAAGGGAACATCGTATTAGGAAGAAGGGGGTATATATGTATCCAGCCATTTATCACCATATTCGAACACTAGCTTTGGTCAACCTTGTCCATCTTTTCCTCAACTTGCTCAACTGTAAATCTATGCATCAGTTTCACAGCCTTGCCGACCTTTGCTGGATCTTCCTCAGGAGCTGTAGTTTTGCTGATATGTATCTGAACGGAGGTAAGTCTCACAGTGAGCTGGCACGAAGTATAGGTTGGGTAGTATCATACCACAGGAACATCAAAGTCGTACAAGTCTCTCCATTTTTTCGATTCTGGCTTCGGAAGATCGATGTTGACTTCGGTGTAGGCAAAGGGACGTTTATCCCATACGTTGGAGAGGACGCCCTTAGCTTGTGTGCAGAGGCCACAGGTTTCACGAGTGAAGAGGGTGATTCTGCAGGATTGAAGAAGATGATGAGTCGCAAACATGATGAATGAGGGACGAGAAGATACAAGATGAAGTGAAAAGTAAGTATATACTTGTAAAATGATCTGAAACGTGACGAATCGTCAGTTGTATGTACAGGTTATAGGATAAGAGAATGAGACGATAAAATGTATCAATTGAAGCTCCACTGAGCTGAGCTGAGCTTGGCTTAAGTGCATAATCCCGTCAGCTTAGCTGCGTTCTGAATTCTGACCCCGCACCAAAAAAGGTAGGCGGTCAGACCTAAGCTTCAAAAACCATCGTCATCATGGGCAAGAATTCTAGAAGCTCCCACCCCACAAGCTTCAACTGTTTTTTGATTGTATTAATTCCTTTCTTCATCACCGACATTTTGAAGATATCAATCAACTCGAGACTCACCCACTAATCTCAGAATTCGTCAAAATGGCTTCGAAGTGTGTTCACCAGGGCTGCGGAAAGGAGTTTACAGACCCCAATGAGAAATGTGAATATCATCCTGGCCCACCCGTCTTTCACGAGGGGCAGAAAGGTAAGAGACCCTCTATCTTTACTATCATACCTTGATGGTGCATGCATATGTTTCGATGGAGACTTACGGTTAGCCAGGCTGGAAATGCTGCAAGCCCCGTGTTTTGACCTTTGACGAATTCATGAACATCCCTCCCTGCACAACCGGTACTCATTCAACCACCGACAAACCGCCTCAGCTGGAGGAGAAGCCCGTGGAAGACGATGCCGCCCTGGCCAAGAAGATAGAAGACCTCAACGCTTCGGGACCGGCCCGCAAACCTATACAGCCTGCTCAACATGCCCCTACGCCTCCCCCACCACCACCAGAGTCCGAGGATGACGACCCGAGTCTGGAGATTCCAGACGGCGCGACGTGCAGGCGAAAGGGGTGCGGAGCAAAGTACAGCAAGGGAAGCTCGCGGGATGATGAGAAGTGTGTCCATCACCCAGGAGTACCCATCTTCCATGAGGGAAGCAAAGGGTATTCTTGCTGCAAGCGGAGGGTGTTGGAGTTTGATCAGTTCATGAAGATTGAAGGGTGCAAGACCAAGCCGCGACACCTGTTTGTTGGAAGTGGTAAAAAGGATAACGAAAAGGAGGAGGTTGAGACTTCAGTCAGGTATGTTTCCTCCTTCGTTTGGGAAAGATGATCTTCTAACATATGCAGACACGACTTTTACCAGACTCCCATTGCTGTCATCCCTTCATTCTTTGTTAAAAGGGTCAACACGACCAAATCCAAGATTGAAATACAGCCCAAGCAGTTGAATCTTGACCTCATAACGAACGACTCACCACCCAAGAGATACAAGGTCGAGGTGCCCCTATATGGAACAATCGATCCCACAAACTCGTCGTACAAGGCCATGACGACCAAGATGGAGTTCTGGCTTGTCAAAGCAGACGGAGGTTCGTGGCCAGTGCTGCGAGCGGATGAGCCGTCGACGGGCGAGATTTTACAGGTCGGCAAAGCTGGAAGAGCATGAAGAGAAGAAGCTCTGGCATTGAAGGGTTTGGAGAAGAAATGATGGGGAAATAAAGCATTATGTGGAGTTTGAGGTTGTGAGGGATTACACGGTTAAGTAGTGGATTGATGAGAGGCGTTTACGATGAATGATGATTTGGATGATGAAGGGCCATGTAGAGGAGCTGGGCTGAAGAAGTCAGTGGCAGCATAAAATGATGAAACGACCGTTCTTTAACCTGTAATTGTTCAATCTTGACCACGAAGTTGGAGAGATTACAGAGTATTTGATAAGGTATTCATAAATCCTTTTATCACATGCTCACTGCGTAGTGTAGATCGTTCATGAGAGCGTAGACGTGCATGTCAGGCTAAGTAATGTGAGGACTATCTCCGTAGAACTCCGTGTAAGTGGTGTATAAATAAATAAACAACTATGAACAATCACATCTTCCTAGTGCAAGAAATGCCATCATATCTAATCGTCTATCTTTTTTATTATTATTATCTTGTCATGGGGGAAGCCGGGCTGCATAGGACCATTTCCCCCGGATTTCCCCGGATTCTTCCTACATGCACACTCTAGGATAGATGGAAAAGAAAAAGGAAAAGAAAAAGAAAAAGAAAGAAACAACCGTAATTTGGGAAGGAGAAAAAAAGGAAGCACGTTGAAAGTTCGATTATCTTGATTTGTTGAGCTTATCGGACACCAGTCTTTTTTTTTTTTTCTCTCCCTTCATGTGATGGCTGCTGGCAAGAAGAAGCTCCCCACACATGAAGAATGTGACTTGGAGAGATCTCCCCCCCAAAATGCAAGGTCTAAACTTGACTCAATTCGGATACGTAACCACTTTAACTAAAGATAACTTCTTACTGGTTAGCACCTCGTCAAGCCTATCCCCCTCCCACCCTCTTCCAAGAGCGAGATACCGGGCACGAAAAGAGCTGTTGCTGGTTCATCCCACAGGCTGGGGCTTCTTTCTTCTTGGCACCCACACACCCCCCCTTTTCAACCTCTCACAAAGTTAAGATTCATTTGACGGGTGGTGCCTGGGGGGGTGTGCGAGGGGGAAGTGCCTGGGCGTGGGTAGTATTCTTGGTGCCTCCCTACCGAATCAAACGAACTAGCAAACCCCATGAGAGGACAGCTCTTTTTCTCGTCGTTGATAAGAAAAGGGAAATGCCATGGTTCTTATCGTAATGGTACTGATAACGACACCTTGGGGAACATAACCCATGGCCCATGATGCCATGATTCACAAGGTAAACCCATCTCTTATCGAAAGTCCCGTCTCTGGCTTTAGTTTTTCTCTCTCTTTCCGTTATTTGCTTTTATCGGGAAAAGGCTGAGTAAAAGAAAAACAGGCTTACGCCTAAAAGGACGAAAGAAGAGCAGTTGTATCTTTTTGCTATAAGATGTCGTGATGCCCTCCATGCGTGCTTTTGCCTGAACGGCCCTTCTACTTTAGACAGCGCAATTATTTCTCATTGGTTTTACCTATAAAGAGACTCTGTTTCTATCGTTTTTTACTATCTACTGTATCTGAATCGCTTTTCTTCAATCACCCAAAATGTCTGCAGAAGTCTCTCACGGTCGCGGCGGTGCAGGAAATATCAAGGTCGACGATACTCCATACGTTGACGGAGAAGTTGTCCGCACTGGTATTGAGGGAAGCCATGGCGACGGTGCTTACAGCTCCGGCCGAGGAGGTGTGTTTTCTTTTCTTCACTTCTTTCCTTCTATCTCTTCATCTTTCCTCCATTTTCTACACTTGCAACGTTCTATCCCAGAGCACAGCGCAATTACTAATCGCATTACCCAATTTGAAGGCGCCGGCAACATCTCAGATGTAGGCAGCAAGACTGGCGAGCGCAAAGATCAGGACATCATCCCCGAAGCTGCCATTCGGCCCAGCCAGGACGATCGTGACTATCACACCGGTCGCGGCGGTGCTGGCAACGCCCAGATCGCCTCGCCCAGGAAGTCAGCCGAGGGCGAGAGTCTGGTCGACGATAGCAACAAGATACCTCCTGCGCCTGTTGGTCTGGCTGATAAGCTCAAGGCCAAGATTTTTGGCGGCCACAAGAAGAAGTGATTGAGACGGTGGGAGGAAACGCAGTGGTGGCTGAAAGAGTTTGGAATTGAGAGGAGGATTGATGGTTTTGTTTTGCCTTGTCTTGTCTTTCTTGATTTAATAGTCGATTTTTTATGGAAATACCCATGATGTTGCCCGTCAGGCTCTCCCCTCACTGTCCTAATAGAATACGGTATTCAGGGTTACTAGTCTGTTATGTTTAGTGTTCAATAGTTGAGATAAACCTTGAGATTTCATGGACCCTGCAAAAGGTAGAATTAACCCTTTTAAAAACCGCCCGTTATGACGTTGACAGACATTCAGCTTGTCTTGACTGCAGCAATTAATTAACGTCAACCTTGCCGCGGACAACCAGAAACCTTGACCTTGACCATTAATCACCCTCAGTTATTAATTGTGCATCTGGGCACCTGCAGTAAACACTGGCATTTAACAACCTCAGACCTCAGTACCCACTCCCCTTCTGGGCGCTTAAAGCATGACGATGCCAGTATCTCCTATTGTCGTCGTGAACTGCAGTACTGCTATAATACATCAACTGTTGCAACCGTCGCTTGTCAAGTAATGCATTACTTGACTAATATTCGAACAAGAACAATCACAACATCAAACTACCTACCCACAGCTCTTGATGCCCAAATGACACTACTAAAACCCTTAAGATCCATTCGATAAGAAACCTTGACCAAAGATCGTCTAGGTTGGCCCTGTTTTCCCCCCCTTCACATCCATTTCATGGGTTGCATCCTAACCTGGCGGGAAGACCCAGAGGGAACGAATAGAAATCACCAAAACTCTCCTCGTATCGTCCAAGAACGGTGTTTCTTGAATCCTCCTTTTGTTATAGCGTAAAGGGGATCCATTCTTTAGACTAGGCTACTCACTGCCTCATGACGCAGGGTTCAAATGAACGACTTGTTTCCATGGACAGATCACGTCCGTGTTTCCTCTTGGGAAGAAATAAAAAAGCGTTCTGGAGAACTTTTGAGTTACCACGACAAGTCATTTATAGTGCCACTAAACCCGGGCATCACCGCCCTTCTACGTTACCTGTTACTTATTCATTCTTGAACCTCTTCTTTCCCTTTCCTGACCGCTTGCCGTCCTTCTCTCTTATATTCTTCATCGTTCCCGCAGTTTCGTCTCCAGACACTCTCCTCTGCTGTTGCTCATTCTAACCCCATAATTATCATCAAGGGACCCCATATGGCGACCCAAACCATCGACAGTCTATATCCAGCCGACAGCATCAGGTTTGGGCTCTCATGGGATCACACTCCGAGATAAAGAATCTCATTCAAATTAGGAGGCTTTGCTTGGCTTGAAAGGCGGAAATTTGAAGACCGAAAGCCACCATATCAAAAGCGCTCACTTGTTTTTGGTTCCCCGTTCCGATCCAATCCAGTTCTGGTCGGGTTGGGCGTGTGACGAGCAATCACGTGAAACTAGGCAGGATCACGGGGGGAGCTTGTCCCCAAGGTACCTTCTACCATCATGGTTCCAAACCTTCAACCTCGACGACCAGCAATCCAAGATCATAGACATTTATCAGGACTTTCTGTGGTCTCGAAACGATCTTTCCATTCATATGATACGTCTGCGTTTGAGGCCGACGACGAGCGATCATCTACAGACGGTGACGGCGATATGAGTCGTCGTAACAGTGACACTGATGTGCGACGGCCGGTGATTCCGCGACATTCTGGTCATGATGCGCGACCCACGAGTCGTAAAGAGCTTCTCGGCTGGTACGCGTATGCTTTCGCCGCCGAGACTTATGTTGTATGCGGGATAGGTTTGTTATCTTTCTTGCTAGTCTAGCTTCCATCGTGAACGTTGAACCTAATTCCATTCAATCAGGCTCCTTCATCCCCATTCTTCTCGAAACTCTAGCCCGAGAGAACGGCGTGTTGCTGTCCGACCGAACAACACCATGCGGTTCGAGCGACAGCAAAAAGAAGGATGATGGTCAATGCATCGTCATGGTGTTGGGGATGGAGATTAACACGGCGAGTTTTGCCATGTATACCTTCTCAATCAGCGTCTTGATTCAAGCACTACTTGTCGTCAGTATAAGCTGCGCTGCGGATCATGGAAACTATCGAAAGAAGCTCCTGCTCTCGTTTGCATGGATTGGAGGTCTAGCTGTCATGTGCTTTATCTTCATCTCCAAGCAAACATACCTCCTTGGTGCTTTCTTGACCATTATTTCCAACACCTGTTTCGGCGCATCCTTCGTGTTGCTCAATTCGTTTCTCCCTCTACTGGTGCGATATCACCCCGAGGTCATCGAGGCTAACGTCCCGGCACCCGACTTGGTACGCATGGGCTCAGAGTCGCAAACCTTCGAAGGACCCGTAGATGGATTGGAAGCATCTCTCGTTACCTCATCTTCGCCCTTACTTGCCGAAGAGGGTGAACGATTGAAGCCCACGGCAACACATTCGGAGATTACATCCAAAGAACTCCAGCTCTCGACACGTATCTCGGCCATTGGTATCGGAACCGGCTATCTCGCTGCGTTATTCCTTCAGTGTATATCGATAGGAGTTCTTATATCCATGCATAACACAACTTGGGCCCAGAGGATCGTCTTATTCATGGTGGGAACGTGGTGGTCAGTTTTCACAATTCCATCTGCCTTTTGGTTACGGCCCAGACCTGGACCGCCTCTGATTCAGGAGGATGGTAAAGGTCCTAGATCTTGGTTCGCCTATATTGTCTATGCTTGGAAGAGTCTTTTCAGAACTGTCCAGCTTGCGCGGCGTCTTCTAGATATTGTTCTTTTCCTCGGGGGTTGGTTTTTGCTCTCCGATGCCATCGCGACCACATCGTCGACCGCTATTTTATTTGCAAAGACGCAACTCCACATGCAGCCGTGGGCCCTTGGAATGATCAACGTCATCTCAACGCTGTCGGGAGTTTTTGGCGCCTTCGGTTGGTCATGGATTTCTAGAATTTTCGGCCTTGAGCCCCATCACACGATTTTGGTCTGCATTTCCCTCTTTATGCTGATCCCCATCTACGGACTACTGGGCTATCTTCCATTTGTCAAGGAATGGGGCGTCGTTGGACTCCAGCAGCCCTGGGAGATGTATCCCCTTGCAGCCGTGTATGGGTTTGTTCTCGGTGGCCTCAGTGGCTACTGCCGATCTCTCTACGGCGAACTCATCCCTCCTGGCTCCGAGGCTGCCTTCTATGCCCTATATGCCATCACAGACAAAGGATCTAGTGTGTTTGGACCGACGATTGTCGGCGCCATCATCGACAGGACTGGCAGTATTCGACCCGCTTTCTGGTTCCTGGCGGTGTTGATCGGTCTGCCAGCACCGCTGATCTACTTTATCAATGTGGAACGTGGTAAGCGTGAGGGCGCCAAGCTGGCGGAGAAGATTGAAGGATTGAATAATGACGAGAACGAGAGCGAAGCTGCGCCTGAACGGCAGGGAATGTTGGCTGATTATGAAGATGAACAACAAGATAGCGGTAGGCGCGAAGGTTAGGAGCCGAAGGGTATTTGTTCTTGTTTAAAGTGGTTCATAGCGACGGCGTTGGAAGGATTCAATCGTTTAGAGCTACCTATGTTTGGTTACTGCATTGATGGACTGGTTGATGTTTTAGATTTCAGGAGATTATCGAAGTAAATCTATAAAAACAAATATTGTATACCCTGGTCTGTGTCTTCCGCGTATAGGTATTGGTTCGGCATCAACGGATCCAGGACAGTGGTGCCTTTTCAAATGAGATCCCAACCACCCAAGCGCATTGACAAGGGAGTATAGAATGAGGAGGCCACTTAGACGGGTGATGAATAAAGAAGTTATCAGATCAAGACCACGAAGGCAAACGATATAAACACGAATTGAACGTGCATTATATAAGCAAGAATTATAGAATAAACTTTAAGCAGGTTTAACTGATTTAATTAATCAACTCGTGGCATTTTTTTTTCCCGCTCCATTCTATGATGCATACGCCACGACGCGCCAGACGGGATCCGTGATAACTAACACCTCTTAAATGAGTTGGCTGGTAAAACATCACGTGATGACACTCTCCTAGTGGGCATTCTGGCTAAAGTTCTCCCCCAGAGGATTGCGACGTTTTTGTCCCCCGATTTTAATACGATTCTATCTTGCGCACTTCCTCGACCATCGCAAGCCGCGGCTCGTCGCTTTTTGACAGCTTTGGGCTCGGCGCATCTTGACCGACCACATCAGCTTCTTCTTCAACTGCTTATTCTTATTTTTCCTTGCTACTTTTCTCTACCCGTTCACGACATACTCAGCTAACATTCCAGCTCTTGTCCTATCCTCTTTTTTTGCTCATCTTGTTCCTAAAGCTATTTCGCTGTCCTCCTGGAAACCCCTCCTTCTCTCCACCCAGTAATAGTAACGCGACTCCCTCCCCCATTAACAATCAACCCTCAAAAAAAAAAAAATCATCAAATTCTCAACCATATCCAAATTATCGCCACGATGAGTAACCGAAAGCGAGCGCGCTCCATCGCGGATGAAAATCGCGCGGAGTGTCCATTTACCGTTTCATATCAGACGAATTCCTCTCGTGCGGAGCAGGAGAGGCATAAGAACAAGAAGCGGAAACGCGATGGCCAGGAGGACGAGAAAAGGGTGCAGATCCAGATCTCACCCTTCTCGCCGACCGGCACTTTTAAAACTCACAACACCATGGATCTCTATTACACGGTCGAACCTGGTAAACGATGGCAAGAGATGACGCGTTACAATAGCTTCGTTCGTGAGTTAACCCGACCACATACATTGTCTTGCTGAAATGAGGGGCTGACTCGCGATTCTTGGCAGTAAATGGTGTCAAGTATTATAGTGAAGGATTCGTCTACGTCGCCAACGAGTCTACCATCGAGAGACAACGAGCAGCGGCGTCCCTGGGTAATGTCGGTCCCGTGAAGAAATCGGACGACGACTGGGTTGCGCGTATTCTTGAGATTCGGGCTGCGGACGAACATCATGTTTACGCGCGCGTTTATTGGATGTATTGGCCTGATGAATTACCTCCCGGGACGTTGGATGGCAAGAAGACGGTGCAAGGACGCCAGCCATACCACGGACAGAACGAACTGATTGCCTCTAACCACAGTAAGTGACACGGCTTGTCGTCTTGCGGAAGCGGCGCGTAACTAATCACTAAACAGTGGATGTAATCAACGTCGTCAGTGTCACTATGCCAGCGACTGTCAACCAGTGGATTGAATCCGATGACGAGGAGATACAAGACGCGTTATACTGGAGACAGGCATTCGACTGTCGAAACGCGCAGTTGTCGGTAAGTCGCGTAAAGCGGACCTTTCGGAACTCTCGGCTCGGTTAGATCTGACCACTTCTAGTCCGTCGACCTTATGTGCAAATGCGAAACTCCCGCGAATCCGGACAAGACCTTGATAGGATGTACGAGTTCGGAATGCGGAAAATGGATGCATCACGAATGCCTCAAGCACGAGGCCCTCATGAAAGTATACGAGCGCCTGGGCACCGATAAACCTCACCGACCGGAAGGAGCCGTCATTAAGGAAGAGAAGAACGACGAGGAGGCAACGCGACCTCTCAGCCCGACCGAAGCCGAAGAAAAGGAGACGCAACCTACGATCGATGTTCGGTCCGGCGAGGACAAGGGCACCGTCAACGTTAAGAAACCCGCGCGAGAAACCCCCCAGGGTACAGAGACACCAACACCTGGGCCGACTCCTTCGAACGCAGATGCGACAGGACGCTCCTCAACCAAGAAGAGTCGCAAGAAGAAGAACGCATCGGATTATAAGCCATACCAGGGCCTCTTCTCGGCAACACTCAAGATGAACGAAGGCCCTACCGTCTGGGAAATTACTGATCTTCGCGAGAACGTTACGGGAGGCGTAAAGGTCTGGACCGAGAAGGCCCAGTGCCTGATGTGCGGTTCCAATATCGAATAAGAGATTTTCGGATATACTGGAGCCTTGTTCGAAGCTGTCTGTCTGGCTAGTACGCGTATTACTTGTGCGAATTGCTACACCAAAGATCCGAGGCCACGATTGACCGAGTTTCTGCTTTCATAATTCGCCATCAACAAACAACCGTTGCTGTTTCCGACCTATGTTCTATCGCTGTTATACACGGTCCGATGGGCCGGTTTTCTTTTTTTCTCTCGACCTTTATGCAAAAACTTGATGGGGGGTTCTGCGTTCTTTTTTTTTTTTTTTTGGCAAAGTATCCGCCCTTAATGGATTGTTATGGGCGCGGCGTTGGAGGCGAATGTGGCAATACCATGAATTTTGGATATAGGTCCGTTCATGGGGATGAATATCGTGAAGTGGTTGGGAAGGGAGAGGGGAAAACTGCAAGGCGAGATGGTTGAAGACGCCGAGATGCTTTCTCTGTGATGTCCTTTTCTTTTTTATTTTATTCTATGAATTTGGATTCAGGAGATGGGAGGTTAGAAGGAAACATTGTTTGCTTTTTAGAGAGAGAGAGAGAGAATGAGTGAGTGAGTGAGTGAGTGAGAGAAAGGCAGAGGAGGTCTCGTGTTGTCTGGGGGTTCCAACTTGTCTGGACATGTTTTTCCCTTGAACTTGGGTTTGTTGGTGTTGGTTTAAACGATGATTGTTTACTTTACTGTTGAAATTTCCGCCCCCTTCATCTCATTTTGTCTGTTCTGTGTGTATGCACAAATTCGTCGGAGAAAAACCAAGTTCCAGCTACTCTCATTACCTTAGTATTTTAAATGAGATGTAGTGTTTTGTTCCTCGAAATGAGGCCATGCTGGTCGAGCGTCGTGATGTGCGTTGGTCGTGAGGGTATTTGAAGAGTTAGTTATATGTTGAGTGTTTTCCAATGAATTTTTCTTTTGAGTAGGATTCATTGGAGGAGTCAAGTTATAGTGTAACTCGTCATAATAGATAAAATGTCTTGAACTCTATGTTAAACTGCTGGGATATGTTGCATGCTAGGACAGGCGTATGAGAGCTCCAAGTCAAGGCTGGTCTGAGGTGAGCTAGCTTCGGGCCCGCTAAATAACCAACCCCGCCATTCCGTAACGTCGCATAGCTCTCAGACCTCCGACCTCCGACCTCATTCAGACCTCCGACGCGATACTCGATTCACTCTGCCATCCTCCATCCCGCGACCCTCATCTACCCATAGCATTGAGACCTCATACCACCGCAATCATGGCTGTTGATCCCTTCGATTCAGCGCTGTACGCTCAACTCCCCCTTTCCCTCCACTACATGACGACTGACCCTCAGATTCCCACAGCGACCTCCTGCGTCGTCTCAACCCCAAACAAACCACCGACCACCTCAACGCCATCATCACCCTCGCTCCTGACCTGACCGAAGACCTCCTTTCGTCCGTCGACCAGCCGCTCACTGTGCACCGCTGCAAGCAGACTGGTCGTGACTACCTCCTCTGCGACTACAACCGTGACGGCGACAGCTACCGCTCACCATGGTCCAACCAATTCGACCCTCCTCTGGACGAGGCTGGTGCTGGCGGTGATACCGAGGGTGCTGTCCCCAGTGAGAGGGTTCGAAAGATGGAGATCAAGGCAAACGATGCGTTTGATATCTACAGAGATTTGTACTATGAGGGTGGTGTGAGCAGTGTTTATTTCTGGAACCTGGATGATGGATTCGCAGGTGTTGTGCTTCTCAAGAAAGGTAAGATATCTACGAAAGCATCGTTCAAGAGCAAAGAATACTGATATTATCCAGCTTCCACACCTGGTGGCAGCTCCGAAGGCATCTGGGATTCGATCCACGTCTTTGAGGCCATCGAACGAGGTCGCAGCACACACTACAAGCTCACGTCCACCGTGATCCTCACACTTTCCACGGCCGGCGGAAACCTGGGCAATCTCGACCTTAGCGGAAACATGACCCGCCAAGTAGAGCAGGACCTGCCTGTGGAGAACGACGACAGTCACATCGCAAACGTGGGCCGTCTCGTCGAGGACATGGAGCTCAAGATGAGGAACCTCTTGCAGGAGGTTTACTTTGGAAAGGCCAAGGATGTGGTGGGTGATTTGAGGAGTGTAGGAAGTCTGAGCGAGGGTGCGAGGGATAGAGAGGTGCAGAGGGAGATGATTGGAAGTATGAGGAGATGATAGATAAGGTGGGGTTTGGTAAGATACAGCAATCTGGTATATGGTGTGATTGATGATAGGTCTGCAGCCATGATAGATACAGGATAAAGGTTGAGAATAGACGCCTTTTCACCGACAACTATGAAACAATGGGTGTTTATTTCGTGTTGAACTCAGGGCTGTGATTGAAAGATAATTGGTTGTATCATTACGAGAAAGCATGGCCTCAGTCTGGTCTGTGGCGTGGCAGGAGTGTATACATGCGTTAGTGGCTCGCTTGTAGGAGTCTACAGTAGCAACGTGGTGTCTGGCTATGAGGACGGGAACATCCGCCCTGGGACTTGTGTGGCATTCGATAGTTTGGTGGTGAATATCCGGAGGGCGCAATCACACGGTGTTCAGGTTAGGCATGTTCAAATACGATACTCGTGATCGACGATGATGGTCCTGATAAGTCGCCGAGGACTACACATCGAGCTATAAAAAATGGGAACACTTTGGTCGAGGGTGAACTGGTTACATAGTCTGGTCATGGTCTATCCAATCGCAAGATACAAGCTTGTCACTCTCCATGCTGTTTAAATGATACCACTGGAAATAGACGAGACGGTCTCAACTCTCTGATATCAAA
Source organism: Fusarium penzigii (assembly GCA_013623535.1). Taxonomy (NCBI): domain Eukaryota; kingdom Fungi; phylum Ascomycota; class Sordariomycetes; order Hypocreales; family Nectriaceae; genus Fusarium; species Fusarium penzigii. Next base: position 34,857 of record JABFFC010000174.1, on the reverse strand, counting down.
CAGGACGACACTATCCAACTAGGATGAAAGAAAGTCCACGAATCAGTTCCGGTCTCTCTAACAGAGTATTAACCCTGAATAGCATATCAAGGGATATCAACAACCAAATTAGCCCAGGACGCTACCATCGACGCCCCGAGTGTCACGGCTAAAGACGAGAGCTAAAAGAGTCGTCCACGCCCAATGACATCCGTGCCTTCGCAACTTGTTGCTGGACTTCCTAAAGTGCACAACATGGCTTCAGGCTACTCGAAAATTTTGGACAAGGGGATTTGTCTGTTGGTTGAGCCGTTGTTTGTTGTTGATATCCATGAGTCAGGTTTGACAATGGAGGCGTCTGCAGGGTGGCGTGGCGATGACGCCGGCTTATAATGGGCTGAAGGACCCTTGCTCTGGTGCGGTGAGATGATTTATGTTGGTTGTAATGTTGAAATGATTCCGATGGGACGATGATTTCGACATGTTGATGTTGCGCGTCCATGCTGGTGTTAACGGTGAGACACGAATGTGTGACTTATACGGCACAACAAGCCAATATTACATCTGCACCCAAATAACGCACGCATCAACTTCCTCAAAGCAGGGACACGTTCCACTGAATGATCCGCTCTTTCCAATATATCGTGCAGATGGCAGTGAACAATGTCACACCGGCAAGTACGCATTCTGAAGCACCCCAGAAATAAGAAGGCGCGTGTCTTACTTACATTAGTTACTAGTACCTTAGTATCTTAGTACTAGGCACAGCACATGTCGTAATTCCGATTCCGCCTCCCCTCAAGAGAAAGGACCCAAAGACCGTGACGTTCTTGTCTTGTCTTACCTGCCGACGCACCTACCGCGTCTATCCTTGAGCTACCTAGTAGGTATGGTGTGCGTAAAAATAGGTAGAAAGGAAAATCCCGTTCAACTGTCTTGGATATACAGACTAAACATGTCTCTCTTCACTTTAACATTGACAACACAATTTCCCTCATTTTCACCATAGGTTTTATTTTGCGTCTCCGCGGCCTCTCTTACAGTGCAAGTTTTCCCAGCCGCTCCAGAGGAGCCGCCCAAGATGGAAAACTTCTAGAAGGAAAACGCCCCGCACCCCTTGGTTCCTGTCCTGGCGGCTGGCGGGCCAAACGCGTGCCGTCCCTTTCTCAGCCCTTTCAGGCACAGTTCAGTTGTGCTGTACACCAACTTGTATGAGGCTCGAATCGAGAGTTAGAGAAAAATCTAACATCTCAGAAGAGAGCCACGGCTTCAAAGACCCCATTATGTTTTGTCGTAGGGTTGGTTGATGGCGTGTAGTCATATGCGGTCAGTCAGTACGATACAGTCCGGTAAACACATAAACAATATTTCGTTTTAATTTTAAAAAGCAAAGTCCCTGTTGGCGGGCCGGGCGGGATCGTTGATCGGCGCGCGTCCCGGCTGTCAATGCACTAACTCAGGGGGCGAGCTCCCTCTCCTATTCCCTCTGATTTATCGAATCGTCGACCACGCAATGTCTACTGGGTTGCTCCTGGGGATGACGATTTTGCAAGCAGGATTTCGAAATTACCCATTTCCAGACTCATCATGCAGAGCATACCTTCGCAGGGAAGTTGTGAGGATGAGAAACGGACGACATCCCTGGCCATAGTACGGAGGTGGGGACATGGTTTGTCTCTGTTTGCTCTCACAACCGAGCGTTGTGCAGCGATCGGAGTCATGGTTCCTCAGCTTGACGCTGCCCGCACAGACGAGACTGACTGCAGTACTCTGTACAGTAACCTAACAGACCATCAGATGGACCGTACCGCACCTGCTAGGCGTCCGAGACCAGACCGAGTGTGCGGGATACCCGCTCCGCTTCGGGATGAGACTGATGGATAGTTACCGCCGGTTTGGACTGGCACCCTTTTCAGTCATTACTTTTGACATGTTCAATCTCTTTGAATCAACCAGGCTGTCTGTGGTCTACCAGAAAGTCAACGGGCCAAGGGGAGGTGTCCTTGGCTGATCGGTGCCCAAGTTTCCCCTAGGTCGTGGGTCTAGTGGCACATGGTCAAGAGGATGCGGGCCACTTAGACGCACACTAAAGCGCGCCATGATGGTTCAAATCCGCTTTATTAGGTCCGTGTTCTTGGGAGAAGGAAAAGGATGAGAGCCACACTGCTGGACAACAAGAGACTCCCTTGAAAATGCTGAGACGAACGCGGAAGGATTTTGAGGAGCAAAAACAGTCTCTTCTACCATGACTTCTGTGCTGGTTGTACGATAAGCAAATAGGTCTGTAAACTCTGACATGTTTCTCCCAGGGGTGGAGTTCCCATCGACCCTTGCGACAATGACAATGACGAGCATGAATCTCAAATTCGGTAACTAATTTATTAGCACGTCAGGTTGCACATACACATTGCATGCGGTGGGCGTTGATACGACACTATGAACGGGTCAACTCCTGCAGACCCTGGCTCCAGGCCCCCAGGTGCCGCGTCCCACGTCTGGGAACCCCTGAAGAAGCGGTGTTGATGATTATCATCAGAGTCCCCATCTCATAACTTGGCGTCTTGAATCGTATCCATCATGCCTTGGGCGATGTGGTGAGTGAGTTCTGGCTCGTCGGCGACCTCGATACAATAGTAAGTAATTAACGACAAGAAGTGAGGAGAAACGAGACGAGACGAGTTTATCGGAGAATAGTTTCAGACCCGAAAGGATGAGTTCATTGTCATGTAAGAAGACAAGACCCCTGATGAAAGAATAGCCAGGCCAACGCTGGATCGGTGGGCGGTCGGTCAGCTGGCGGCGACCAGTACCAGTGGGTAGTAGACGATTTAGATTAGAGGGATGGGCCATCGAGACTCGAAAGGTGTTGAATTTACAACCAGCGAAACAAAGCCCTCGACATCAGCCACCCCTTCTCTCTCTCCCTCTTTGTTAGAGCCGCCACTCTTTTCAGTCGAGAGCATCGACAAGTCCCCTCTTCAATTTAACGCAGAGTCCACCCTTTGTCCACTTCCCATCCTATGCACTTTCGCTACTGTTCCCCTTGCCGGCGTGGGCCAGGATGAGCCCTCGAGGGGTGTTCCACTTTGCTGTCACTAACGGCGCATCATGATTAAGCCACGCCCAGTTGGACGAGGTTGGATTTACTTTTTCAGTGCCCAATGCTGGGGTTTCCATTGTCAGTCTTGTCTCAGTGCGGAGGTTCTTGTTTAGAAGATTTCAATAATAATTAATTAATACAAGGTCACAGGACCTTGTTCTTTTGTATGCTGGAGGTGGACAGTGACGGACAATGATGCTCCCTTTCTAATGTAGTGCTGTGGACAGAAACACCGATACCAATACACTTGTCATAGGAATAAAAGACACACAAACCCTAGCCTCGCCTCGAACAGAGTGTGATAGCTCGAAAGGTTCATCTTTCCATCCATCTTAGATCTTGGTTCTCCCACAAGTCACCGTGCAATCCTGTTGGCTGGCACTCGACTTGCAGTAATGTACCGTCGCTGCGTGCTGTGCTGTACTGTACTGTAGGTAGGTAGGTAGTAGTAGGCAACTGGTGCGCCCTACCTCATGCGCCTCGTCAGGTTCGCATGGGCGCTGTAAATTAGGTACCTATCGCGACGATCGTCCACCTGTAAACCAAACCATCCTTGGAGAGCCCCTCCACCTCAACTCACTCACCCCCCTCCCTCTCCCTCTCTCTTTTCAACTCTCTCGTTCTCATGCCCACTCCCTTCTCACGCACTCCCATTCCCACTCCCAAGGTCCCAAAACTTGCTACTCTTACTCCTGCTCCTAATCCCACTTCTACTCCCGCTTCCACCTATTTGGTAACCGCCCTCCGTCCTCCTGTTACTTCCGTCTCGAAACCCTTTTCCTCCTCCCCTTTGTTCCGCTACTGGAAATCAACGCCGTTGCCGACGTCGCCGTAGTAGGAAAAAGCCTTGATAAACCCTTTATTCCAGGCTCTTCGGTCTAAAGGTCACACGACTCGATTCTTGTATACAAGAGTGACTAGACCGCTGCCCTCGACTCAAGAGTACGGTACCCCCAGGTTAGACTACCAGTATATCCCATCCCACTTTGGTAACAGAGGCTGATTTGCGGATCTTGCAGCTCAAACAGGCTTTCTCCTTTTTCTCTACTACAATCTGAAATAACATCTTCCTTTCGAAATTTCCAGTCGTTCTGGAACATCTATTGCTATCGGAATCTACGTTCTCGATTATTCTTCGAACCGAATACATCAACTACCTCGCCTGCACCGCTAGCCCTCGCTTAACCTTGCGCACTCGCTCCCTCACTCCCTCGTTGCGCGCGAACCAGACCAAGACCGCTCACCCGTGTCTGCTCTTGACAGACGTACGACGTCGCTCAACCACTTTACATCTGTGACAGAAAACCGCAGTTGGACAAAAGATAATAAGCATGGAAGAAAAACCCTCGGTTCTGATTATTGGAGGCTTGGGGTATATTGGTCGCTTCCTGGCCCTCCACATCCACAAGAACAATCTTGCCTCAGAAGTACGAGTCGTCGATAAGGTATTGCCTCAGCTTGCATGGCTGGCCCCTGAGTTCCAAGAGGCCTGTTCGCAAGATAAGTTTATGCAGGCGGATGCCAGCAGACCTGGTAAGTGCTTGTCCTTGCCATGACGAGATGATTCACCGTCTACTGTCCTTAGTCATTAGCGCTAGATGCTGACATGTGCTGTGCAACGATTACAGAAGCGTTGACAAGAGTTTTTGATCGTCCTGACGGAAAGCAATGGGATTTCGTCTTCAACTGTGGCGGCGAGACGAGATACTCACAGGAAGACGAGGTCTACAAGTTGAGGTCTTTGAACTTGTCTCTTGCTGTTGGAAAAGAGGCCGCCAAGCGGGGCGTCAAGGCGTTTGTGGAACTGAGCACAGGCATGGTTTACAAGTCAGACTCATCGCCCAGCAAGGAAGGGGATAAGCTGAAGCCCTGGAACCGAATTGCGGTTTTCAAGCTACAAGCCGAGGAGGAGCTGGCCAAGATCGAAGGGTAAGTTGATCTACCATCCGCTGCCACAGTCGTATCTTTTATGGCGGTACATCATACTGACTTGATCTCTTCACAGTCTTAACCTTGTGATTGTACGACTGCCTCACGTCTACGGCCCCTATGCGTCCCAATGGGTCGCCACAGCTCTGTGCATGGCACGCGTGTATCAACATCTGGAGGGAGAGATGAAGTGGCTCTGGACCAAGGACCTCAGAACCAACACGGCACATATCGATGATGTTGCACGAGCGCTATGGGATATTGCGGCGTGGTACGCTGCTGGCAAGGCCAAGTGGGACGCAAGCAGCATGGGCCCGGTTCCCATCTTTAACGTGGTGGACAAGTCAGTGACGACCCAGGGTACGATGGCAACCATTATCGGCGAGATCTTCAACATCGAGACTGGATTCCAAGGTCAGCTGATCAGCACGTTTGCGAGATTGAATCTGGACAGCGTAGTGGACGACGTTAACGACGAGGTGCTGGGACCATGGGCAGACTTGTTGGCCGACGCGGGCATCACAAGGCCGGGTCCATTGACGCCGTTTATGGAGAAGGAGCTGCTCAAGGACACGGATCTCAGCATGGACGGTAGCAGACTCGAGACGTTGCTAGGATTCGAGTACACAAAGCCAACAATCACCAAGGCTCTGGTTGAGGAGGTCATCGAGAGCTACAAGCGCATGAACTGGTGGCCTTGATCAAACCACGGAAGAGGTGCGAGAGGCATGTCAGAGTCGAAGGAACTGGAAATTTCAGCCACGCAGTGCGATATGATGATGGGAGAAGGGGAGAAACCAGCGTATGGGCGATCCGGACGTGGCTTCATGCCTTCTTTCCATCAGGAACACGACTTGAAAAGGGAAATCCAGCTGGTGTTTTGGAGCAAACGATACCCAGGACTGAGTAGAAAAAGAACAAGTGCACGAGACCGAGACCGGGACCGGGACGAGTATACGATGACCAAAGCGCAACGGATCGGACACCGGGCAGGGATTTTGACGACACGGCCGAGGATCTGAGCGTGATTCAAGAGGCTCGAGGCGAATTGCCTCTGTTTATACGACGAGAGAGCGGAGTAGGGGTTTACAGCGCATGGGGAAGAAGAGATGGGAGATGTGCTTGGGATGAGATGTAGTAATAATATAGATACAAATTTGACGTATATTTTTTGAAACATAAATTTTGCTTGTTTTCGTATTGAGTGCTTCATTCGAGTTGGTGATTGAAGATGTGATGAACTGATTAAATGGCATGTATAAAGTCACTTGGGAGGGCATTGCAGCCGAGGTGTTTACCCTTTCGAGTTCTGAGGGTGTCGAGGAGGTAGACACGTGCAATAGACAAGGTGGTATTACTAAATCGTGGGGCCCCGAGATCGTGTCTGTTTGTTGAGTAGGTAGTCGGGACGTAGTACTGAACCCTTGCTCGTCCGTTATTCATATGGTGTCTTTTCACGTTGCAAACACATGATATTAGAGTTGGGTGGTATTTGCCAGGAACAGAAAGGTAAAAAACGACAGCTGAAGAACAAGGGGGCAAGGGTCTTGGCTTGAATCATGTTCCGAGGCTGTGCAGATGGCGATGGTGATGGGGATGTTTATGAGGGGATATGCTTACTTGTGTTGCGTTGTTGTTTTTATAAAGAGATGATGATAGGGTATTTGACTTTGTTTAAATGATTTGAAAACACTCATAGTAGCAATCTTATGGTATTTTTGACACAGATATCTGTTGTTATCTAGCATTGTGAATGTAAGATGGAATATCTGATATCCCCATCTTCAACGGGATTCAACTTCCATATTCTTACCATGTTGTCCGATCCTGTCGACGTCGAAAGAAGGGGTTGGTTCCAAAGGTATTCCATTCTAAAACCCCACATTAATCAAACATGAATGAATACAGTAACCCCCAGTCTCTCCCTCTCCCTCTTTAATTAGGTGCCTGTGAAGCTCGGACATTATAAAGAGATACAAGTACATACAACATGCAAATCAGTACTAACACACACGCACATCATGGGCGTCCTTCCTTTCTTGGCATACCTAATTGTGACTTGCGGGGAAATGAAGAGATTTTGGGAATGCTTGTCGTTAGCTTTTTTGACCTCGGCGTAGACTAGAAGACGTCAGAAAGGTGCTGTAACGCCATGAAATGCTGAGATAATTGGCGTCTTTTTTCCCCCCCTTAGTTGGGGTTGCGCATGCCTGGGTCTTCTTTTTGTTCCTTCCGAGATGGAGTCGGTGTTCTAGCTGCTTTTTTTGTCTCTTATGGTGATTGTCCTCGGACATGTGATTGAGAGGGGGCGTATTAGAAGGAGAAATAGAAAAAGAAAGAGGAAGGAAGGAAGGAGTCCTGGTAATTCTTGTCACTGGTGTACATGCACTTGACGAATATTTAATAACAGAGACTTGCCACTTTTTACTTGACTCTCCATTCTCCTCCTTCGCATTTTCCTCATCCCATCTTACCAATAGTGACAAAGTTGCACTTTCAGTCTATCGGTGTATACTTGATAAGTGAGACTCCGATAGCGTCATCCCCATTTCTCAGCCCACTCCAACTAACCTTCACCACAGCCTGGTTTTCCAACATCTTCTTAAACCCTTTTCACGCCTGAAACCCAACTTCAACTTTCCATCAAACTCATTACGAAAATGGCGGCTCCTGCTGAAAAGACCATCACTGACCTCAGTGGACAATGGGTCCTGGTAAGCTCTCCAATCTTCTCTTTCATGACAACACGTACTTCATCTTTACCCCGCCATAGCTTGAGCTCATCTCACTTCCCATTCATTGCCTACAATTGTAACCTCAGATCGCTAACTTCACATACAGAACAAAACCCTCTCTGATAGCACTGAACCCATCTTTTCTCTTCAGGGCATCGGTTTCCTCATTCGAAAGTCTATTGGCTACGCCACCATTACTCTCACTGTGAACCAATACTCTGCTCCTCCTAAGCCCCCAAACACCTCGACCGACGTCGTCACCCACATCGACATTGACCAGTCCGCCTCTGGACTCTCGAGCACCCACGAGGCTCGCTGCTTGGACAACACTGACCGGGAGCACTCTGACTGGCTATTTGGCACCGTCAAGGGCAAGTCTAAGTGGGTGACCGCCGATGAGCTCGATGATGACTTTCTCAAGAATGGCTGGCTCCCTGAGAGTGATGGAAAGCTTGTCCTGAGCCACGTCGAGAGTCTCGACAATGGCTGGATCGCTCGCCAGGTATGGGGCTTTGAGGAGATTAACGGCGAGAGACGGTACGTGAGACACGTTGTTGTCACCAAGGGAGATCAGAGGGTCCAGGCCAAGCTTGTGTACGATTATGTTTCTTAGATTTGATTATCAGACATAGAGATGTAGCATGATATTGAATGAGCTACAATGACCTGTTTTTTTCTCTTCTTTTCTTATAAGCATCTGCTTCAGATGAATCTTGTGTGTGGATATAATTATGTATATTCATGTTACACTCATACTCTTGCCGTTGAGCATCCTTCTGACCCTGGCCTTTGCTTTCAGCCGTATCTTGGGAAACAAGAGTTTTGTATCAGTTCCATAATGTTGAATATTTCCTGTGGAGGGTTCCTCCAACGCCCACAATGCTTATGTTTGACCTTTTTGAAACGCCAGAACATTGCCCATAATCTCTTAACCTTTGTATAGTGGTATTCATTGCCATATCATCGTCCTGTCCCGTTCTCGTACTCGTTGGTCTAATCCGCCTTGACCCTTTGTCCAAAACAAAACCCCTCATGAATTTCGGTACTTCCATTTTCGCACTCTTACTCCGGTCTTCTCTTAACAAACTCCTCGAGATCCTGCACCGTCGCCACGCCCAGCACAAACCTCCTCTTCTCATCTGTGATGACAGCAAACTCCTGCTCCCACTGGCCCTCGGGGGCATTGCCCCTGAAGAAAGCCTCGAGATCCTCTAGGGGGGTCTCCATGGTGATGACGCGGTACTTTCTCCCCTTGCGCTGAAACCTCGTCATGGCGGCGGCGAGCTGGTCCTCGGGGCTGACCTTTTTAGAGTCGAGAAGGGATTGGAGGTGTGGGATGGAGAGGTAGCCTAGCAGGGAACGGGTGTCGGCGTCGACAATGGTGAGATGTGTGTAGTCGCGTTCGAAGGCGGAGATGAGGGCGAGGGAGATTGAGTCGGAGGGGTTAAGTGATAGAGCGGCCGGAGGGTCGAGATCTTGAACGATGGCCTGAGCAAGAAATCAGTTTCTTCGTGTTGACTTCTTCAGAGGACAGCGTGTGTACTTACCCCGCGATAGCGCGATGACCATTTTGAAGGCTGTGGAGTAGAAGTCATGGCTGATTATCAAGTTTTGGTGGTTGTGTCAAGGAACGACAAGGTGGTACGTTGAAAACGGTGAAGGGATCGCGGGGTGGAAACTTTTGGGTGTTTGTTTGGTGAATGGATGGATGGTGGGGGTTTGTGAGAAAGACGACATTCGACGATGGTATTGTATGGTGGGGCCTTTTGGGGGACTTATCTAATCAGTGTATAGAGGTCATGATGGACCAGACGGCGTTGATTGATGTTGTGGTGTTTGCAGAATACTTTATTGCTCAATTATATAAGTACTACATGTATACTGGTACTTGATATTCTATGTCTGCCCTATGGCGGATATATCAGTTCGTATCCCAATGATTCGTATCCCAATGCATTGTTACTCATACAACACCATTCTGCGGATAGGTGAACAGTTAAGTTGACTCACCATATTAAATAGCAATCCATCCAAGCCGAGCCGGAGCTCGAAATAACAGCCAGGGATTACTCCCGGACATGTATTCCCTACCAGTCACAGTCCTACAGTATCATCATTACGATCCCTGGAGATAAGATACTAATGAATCGGTTTACATCACGAGACATGAAATCCGATTCCCGTTGTGCTTTGAGCGGTAGTTTGCTCATACGGAAACTAATTGCCAGTACTTGTCTGACCACCTGTGATAGGAAGAGTTACAGGTACCTTCTCACCACTGCCTGTGGAGCAGGTCCCACTCCCACTCCAACTGCGTTGATGAACCGGATTTACTCATGATGCATGTTAACTCCGGAGTGGTTTAGTATCATACTGCTATGGTTCAGAATCATGACAATCCTTTGAATAAGAGAATGCAGCATAATAAACAAAACAGATAAACAAAAAAGTTTCATGACCTGAATATATATTTCCCTTCTCTGCTTCGAAAAGACATCATCATCTCGTAGCACTTCCTTCCATGATAAGGTCGTATAGGAAACTTGTCGCATTATTGGCCCACGGTAAGCAAGAGACGTCATATGTTACAAGTTCCGGCTTTCCTTCCCTCAGTTCATCCTCCCTCCCATCTTTCTCTCACAACAGGGCCTGTACTGTAATCTTATCCCGTACCACCATTAATTGACCTTCACTCACTCCTCTTACCTCTTTCCTTTTTTTTTCTTCTTCTTCCCAGATAACACCCTGTGAGCGTCCTCGCGCGTGCTCTTCCCTTGCCCATACATATCTCACTTCCTGTATGATGCTACTTACACCGATCAAGAACTAATCAAGATTCAACCTCTCATTTACTCATATCAATTCATCATATAAGATAAACAGGCCAACCCCCAGCTAATCCGGCGCCACAATGCTGCCAATCCACCCATCTCCAGATACCCTCAAGGGTTCCATGTACAGCGCTTACGCGACAGCCAACCGCACACCCTACCAAGCCCGTCCAGAGCTTTACAGTGCCTTTTCCGTTGTCGACGATGCCAAAAACAAAGCCCAGAAGCTGAGTGCAGAGGCCACTCATGAGTTCGAAAAAGCAAGTGCTGCCGCTCAAGCCAAGACCGGAAAGATCGAGCTTTATTCTTCACGATACTATGCTGCGTGCACCTTTGGTGGTTTGCTTGCTTGTGTATGTTTATTCCTCTCTCCCTCTTCACGATCAAACAACAGGACTTACTCAGAACTCTCAAGGGTCTTACTCATGCTGCTGTGACACCTCTCGATCTCGTCAAGACCCGTCGACAGGTCGATTCCAAGCTGTACACCAGCAACTTCCAGGCTTGGGGCAAGATCTACCGCGCAGAAGGCCTTCGGGGTATCTTTACCGGCTGGAGCCCTACCCTCTTCGGTTACAGCGCTCAGGGTGCATTCAAATATGGCTGGTATGAATACTTCAAGAAGACCTACTCCGACATGGCTGGCCCCGAGGCTGCCCAGAAGTACAAAACGGGTTTGTACCTGGCTGCCTCAGCCTCGGCCGAGTTTCTTGCCGACATCGCCCTTTGCCCTTTCGAGGCTGTCAAGGTCCGCATGCAGGGCACCATTCCGAACCCATACACCGGCACTCTGAGCGGTATCAGTGCCATCACGGCCAAGGAAGGCACAGCTGGTCTCTACAAGGGCTTGTACCCTCTCTGGGGTCGCCAAATCCCGTACACGATGATGAAGTTTGCCTCCTTTGAGACCATTGTTGAGATGATCTATGACCGCCTGCCTGGCCAAAAGTCTGATTACAGCAAGGCCGCGCAGACGGGTGTATCCTTCACTGGTGGTTATATGGCCGGTATTCTCTGTGCTATCGTGTCTCATCCCGCAGACGTCATGGTGAGCAAGCTCAACAGCGCTCGGGAGCCTGGCGAGGCCTTCGGTAGCGCCATGGGCAGGATTTATAAAGACATTGGGTTTGGTGGTCTCTGGAATGGACTGCCTGTGCGAATCGTCATGATCGGTACTTTGACTGGCCTTCAATGGATGATTTATGTAAGTGTCCCTCGTCCATCGCCTTGATTCACTCCGTTCTTATCAAAAAACCGGAACCTGACATGCTAACACTGCTGGCAGGACTACTTCAAGATCTTCATGGGTCTCCCCACCACTGGTGGTGGCCCTCCTCCTGCCGAGAAGAAGTAGGCGAAGTCGGTGTTGGGATACGGCGAAGCTTTGGCTACAGCCGATATTGGCAGTGACGAGACAGAGCGTGTTGAAGTTTCGGGCGTCTTCTAGGCTTTGCTGTTTTACCGTTGTTGTACTATTATGCTGCCCAAGTTAGTACCGCTGCTAACACACAACGGTTCCACTAAATCGATCACGATTGATGATATTCTGACGACTTCGATGCACTCCTGTGAGCGGGACGCCAAGCAGACGTCCGTTATTGTACAGTACAACTATGCCTTAGCCCATGGGCATTGTAAACTCGCATGATTGACGCAGCATGTTTGGGGCTTGTCCTTTACGGAACAGCCGGCAGACTGATGGTGACGACAGACCCGCTACTTGGCACACTGACAGGTGGATATGAGGAGCATGGCATATGTACTGTACAGTACTGAAACTTGGATTCGCTGCAGGCCCCAAGGCATAATCTCATCGATCACATCAGAGAGACCTGACATGGTATGCTGGTCCTGGATCTGCGTAATAATGCCCGTCGTATGGGGACCACACACAAAAGAGCCTTGGGTATCAACCTTGACTGTAGAAGTGGTGTGGCTTGGTGTACCTATCAGCGTCGATATTTCATCGCCAATGACAACGTACTTGGAGGCCATAACTTATTCCCAGGACCCGGCAACTTGTTCGATGTTCTGCACGCACAGCAGCAGTGTTTCGGATGGCACAGAGAGTGCGGAGAGCATGCGAGTATGCCGGGGTCATTGTGCGTGCGTAAAGAGATGGAGTGGCTACGGCGTGGTATATCTAGGTCTCCGTCTATCGTTGCAACCTGAGCGCTGGTGTGAGTGACGTTTAATACATTTGATTTGCCTTGATTTCATTTCATTCCATTTAACGAACCACGGGCGCCTTTTTTCTCTCTCTCTTCTCTTTCTTTTTAGTAACTACCAGAGTAGATGATGTGTTACTGTTTTGTTTTTTCGGCCAGATACGCCCGGTATCCAACATCCTCCAACTTGACCGCCTTGGCCTCCACCTCGGTCTCTAGAGACTTGAGATAGTCGGCCATCTTCTTTTGATACTCGGGGTAATGAGCGCCCAGAATACGGACGGCCAGAAGAGCAGCGTTTGTTGAGTTGTTGATGCCGACGGTGGCAACAGGAATGCCTCTCTGTAAGTTTTACGTGTTAGTAAGAAGAGAGGGTCATAGAAACTTGGATGAACTTACAGGCATCTGGACGATACTCAAGAGACTGTCCTGCCCGTCAAGATGGGTGGCCTTGACAGGGACCCCGATGACGGGAACGGTTGTCTCGGAGGCAACCATGCCTGGAAGATGGGCCGCACCTCCTGCGGCGGCGATGATGGCCTTGACGCCTCTACCCGCAGCTGACTTGGCGAGTTCGGTCATGCGGGCAGGGGTTCGGTGGGCTGAGGTGATGGTGCAGTCGTATGGCACCTCGAATTTCTCGAGAATGTCAAGGCCGGCGGCCAGCACGTTGAGGTCAGAGTCGGAGCCCATGGTGACTACAACAAGAGGCGACTTTGCATCCCGTGAGCTGGCCTTTTTCGGCTCGGCAACGACCGGTCGTAGCTGGTCGGCTGATGAGTTGAGACGCTGCTCGCGCATCGCATCGACCTCCTTGACAAAAGGGGCGATGGCCTGCTCGAGGTTGACGCTTGACGAGGGAGTGGTGAAGGTGATGTGGCCAATCTTGCGGCCGGGCTTGGAAGCCTTGCCGTAGAGGTGCAGGTGAATATCGACGTCCTCGATATATTCCGTCTTGGCCAGCTCGACAAGCCTGTCGTGTGAGTCGGGTGCCGCTCCACCCAGGATGTTGAGCATGACGGCCTGGGCCGGGCGAGGGACCAGCTTGAGAGACTTGGGGACCACGTTCAGGATGGAGTGAAGCTGGGCCTTGTACTGAGATAGCTGAGGTAGGGCCTCGATGGTATAGTGGCCGCTGTTATGTGGCCTCGGGGCAACCTCGTTGACTGTGATGGTGCCTTTTTCACATTAGCTCAGTGATAAACAAATCCACTGGGGAAACTCATGAACTGACCATCTTGCAGTAAGAACATCTCAACAGCGAAGACACCCCTTCCCCAGAGGCTCGAGACGACCTCCTCGGCAAGCTTTTGCGCCTTGGCGGCCACGGAAGCGTCGACGTTTCGAGGAGGCATAAAGACAGTCTTGCAGACATCATCTTCGTGTACCGTCTCGACGGTAGGGTATGAGTGAACACCCGTCAAGTTACCCTCCTCATCCTCGGTGCGGAGGACCATGACAGCCAGTTCCATGACATAGGGCACCCACTTCTCGGCATACAAGGGCAACTTGCCCAACGCATGGATCGCAGCATCGAAATCCTCGGGGCCGCTAACCTTGAAGTTGCCGCGGCCGTCGTAGGAGCCCTTTCTGGCCTTGACCATGAAGGGGTAGGAGAAGGCGTCGGCAGCGGCCTTGAGAGATGAGGCGAGCTTGTCGCCGCCCTCGAGAGCTACCTGGTCGGCGATTGGAGTCCCGCTCTTCTTGAAATGCTCCTTCTGCTCATACTTGTCCTGGATGAGACGGAGGGTACGCCATGAGGGATGGACGGGGACTTTTCGCAGGTTGCCCTGGGCATCGGGGACGCCCCTCGTAGCGATCTCCTCGAGGACGTCAGTGTTGACATGCTCGATCTCCACGGTCAAGACATCGACCCGTGAAGCCAACTCCTTGACCTTGGCTGAATCCTTGAAAGAGCCGGTGACGTGCTTTGAATTCGAGTTGATCTGCTTTGTCGGGCAATCTGCTTCATCTAGGACGGCGATGTCATAGTCAAGCGGGGCGGCAGCTTCGCAAAGCATGCGACCGAGCTGACCGCCTCCGAGCAATCCAATGACGGGAGTTTTGACCATTGTGTGTGTTATAGAGAGAGTATATTACCCTGTGATGTACTGGTCCAGTTATATAACTTGATCTGGATGCCAATGGCTCATATATCTCTTTTGGTAGGTAGTTTAAACAGTATGGAAAGTTCAGTGGAAAAATTAAGCTCCCGGGCCGATGTCGGTAGGCGGGGTCTTTTTTTTCGCTCTTCTTTATCATTTTGTTTTATTGTAATATTTTTTTAATGAAGCTAAATAGATATGTGAACCTAACACCAAAATCCTATAGAATGCAGAGATGAAGCACCGTGAAACGGAACAGAAGAAAGGGTAATAAGTCTCATTGTAAAAGTACTTACTATATATACCGCAGTATATAAAATTGTCAAAAGAGAGAGAGAGAGAGAAAAGAAGGCAGATGAAGGAGGGGATTAAAAAGCAGTAATATCAGTGAATTACCATACGGCATCAGGAGCCTCATCTGCGCATATGATTTATTAAATAGGTCAGGTAGACAACACAGTCAATTGACTGTTGGCCTTGTTCTTATTGCAACAAGACAATGGAGTCTAGTGACGAGTCTGACAATACATTTCAGTGCAGGAAAATTGCAAGCCATATAATAGTAGTATACATGTGCAGCACAATCCCAGGTGACTCTGAACCATTTTGACAAAGGCCGCCAATGTATCGACACGATTGACAACGGACCGAAAAGCCAGTGTCTGGGACAGGATCCGGGTGGCTGTGATAGGATACCGCTGCTGTGGTTGTGAGCTCAAAGCAGTTGATTGGTGAGGGCCGAGATGGATATGGCTGGATATGCTTGCAAGTTGCAACGGACATGTGTGCGTGCTGCACAGTAACCCCACAATTGCCCAACTTGAAGTGAGGGGCTGGTGAAGGGGTGGACTTGGAGTTGGTCTTGGTCTTGGTCGAGGGCTCTTCGCCTCTCGCTCTCGCTCTCGTGTGGTTGGGGTTGCCTCTCCCCATAATGCTCTCTTCAAACTACAGTACAGATACACTCTTGACTTTTAGCGTGGAGAAGAGAAGCGAGCATGGTCGTGATGGCCGCCATCACGGATTAGCATCTCTTTCTCGAATATGTTGCCGTTGAGAATAGCGTGTTGTTGAAGAGGCGTTGGCAAGCCCCCAAAGTACGGTACAGCCATTCCCACGCGAGTCTGGGAGGATGTGGAGGGTAGCAATATCCACCAAGCAGATTGCTTCAAATCCACAGGCATCTGGAATCACCACGAGGAGGTGGTCCCGGTGGCGCTCAGCCGTTGTACATGTACTGACTGTACTGTACACCAAAATCGCAAACAGAACAGCGTCATACCAGTGGGTAAAGCATCGATCGCGTCTGCGTCTGCGTCTATGCAGTCGACGGACCTCTAAGTCGACATCTTGTCCAGGAGTATTGTACATTACTGACGTAAGTTAGTAGGTAGATATTAGGCGCATTACAATCTTTCGATACCTACAGAGCAGTAGTGACTTAGCAATTGCCAGTAACGAGCGAATCGAGTGTGTCGATGTGCCGCAGTGACCAAGCCTCGCCGGCTAAATCCCCAACAATCCTTGAAACGGGTGTAGGTGGTCTTCTCTTTTCTAACGCAGAATTTTGGCGAGGGAATTTGCAGCCGGTTTGTTGGCGATGTAGTCTGCTTCGTTGAAAATTAGTGCTTGCTGCTAGTGTTATTGACTCGTGACCAACAGCGAAATCTACAAGCTCTGGCTACGATTTTAGACGGACAGGCGCCTACTTAGCTTAGTTCTATTTTGGAGTGGAATATCCCGCAGTGTCTCGCTCTCGAGAGGTTAGTGAAGACATGACAATTCAAGTCATTGAATAGATGACGCGTGATAGAAATATTGCATCAATGTTTTCCTTACAGAGAATTTAACCAAGCGAGCAGAGGCAATGGTTTGCAGTGAAGTTTTGGATCATGAAGGTGACTGATGGTACGAATGGTTACATATTAGCTGGTGGGCAACCCGCCTCTCTAACAATCCTATGATACATATATATGAAATTAAGAAAAAAAGGAAGAAAATAAGAAGAGAATAGAATACTAATCTTAGACTACGCCTGCCATCGCAAGAAAGACAAGTACCTGATCTGTGACTTGGTACCTTAGCATAGGTAGGTACGATGGAAGGGATTACGAATGCTTTGACGTTGCCGTTGTCAGAAGAAAGAAGAAGATACTGAAGATGTGATATTTCTCCTCGGCATACGTACATATCCCTCACCTGTCTCTCTCTTTCTCCAGATGGATTCCTAACCAACATCACGAAGTTGTCGTCAGCTCGATATTAACCCCCCTAGTCCCTTGCTTCTCAGCTGCCTGCCTAATTCGACCTGTAAGCGGCGGCAGATGAATCCTCAAATTGATTTCTCAGCATTCCCTTCACATCAATGGTCTACTGCAACCCTCGTCGCTTCTCGTAGCCTGGTACACCCATGTTATGCTTGATAACTCATGGTCATGGATGCTCTCTAGCCTTAGGTTCTACCCATAAGCGCTCCTCGCCGTTCCCTTTCCCTCTCTCTTTCCCTTGCCATAATGACCAATTAGGTCATCGCCCGCCTGGTGAAGCTGGACCCACGGATGATGGAACCACTGTCGTCCGCTAACCATCCTTACCATGTTTGGCCCTCGCCTGTTTATCCATCCTATCAATACCAGCGTCATGTAACTTATTCCCCAGAGGCTTTCCCAGTACGGTAATCAACGCAAACTGCGAGTGCGACATGTGGGCAATCGATGCTCGCGGCTGAGGAAGATGGTAAAAAATATTTTTGAGTTTCTCTTAATTGTTGTTCTCTGCAAAAAATCAACTTACCACCCAGCGTTGCTACCTAACCCCTGTTAACTCGAGATAACCCTAGCTCCCCTTATCTGAGAATGCCCATTTAATTCTGGGGTGTTGCTTTGAAGATTCAGTTCAATGTCACTTTTCTGGGGAATTTGACCAACGAACCGTTCAAGTTAACTACTGACCTACCCGCAAAAGCCTACAAGGGCAAGGGGTTGGCTTCGCTAAGAGGTGCCTGGTTTTCGGGGCTCGAACCTCTAGAGAAACGGGGGGGAAGGACTGTCTGGGGCCTGGGCAAACTGGGGTTGGCGCGACGCCTGTTCTGTCAGTCGCTGCAGGAGGAGGCAGCAGGTTGCAACCAAAAGTGCAAACATCCACTCAAAAGTCATCAAGCGTGGCCAGGAACTGCGATCCTTCACTGCAGTTGCAGTTGCAAAAAGTAACGTTTCTAGGACTCTTCATTAAGGGATGTCTGGAAGAGTCCATGACTTCTATTGTCGAAGGACTTGTCATCCCAATCTACAGATTAGTTTGACTCACGCATGGGAACCATCTAATCTGTAATTTACCACCTCTCCTCTTGATATCTCCCTCCCCCCCTTCTTTCTTGATCGAATCAGAGTATCACCACGTCAGGTTCCCTCCACAGGTACAGTACCTACCAACCATAAATCCAGACCTCCACTAAAATCTCCTCCCCCAGAACTAGAAACTAGAAACAGACCATGCAGACCATGTTCCCGCCACCGTCACCCACCACCACCACCCTTCACTTCAACCCACCATTACCACCACCAAGAGACCCCCGACTTTGAACAGCCTCCAACATCCCCATCTTTTAGCCTGGTTAGCTCTCAAATAATCCGCGCGCACACAACACGTACTTTCCTTCTCACTTCCAACATCCCATCTAATTTCGTTTCTTTAGACTTGAATTTGGTTTATTCACGACGACCTCAAGCTCAAGCACCGACTCGTTCAACTACTCCGTCGTCTCGACTCTACTACTCTCAACCCAAGATCAGCATTCGAGGCCGGTGTTATCTCCGCCTACGCCACTTACCCGCGCCTCACCGTTCGTTCTCCTGCCTGCCTCCAGTGCTCATTCACTTGTCCGAATCCCGAGCAACAACAAAGTCCGCTTCCACTTGCGGAGCATCTGTTTCCTGCTGTCTTACATATTACTCTACCTCCCCGTTTACAACGCTATTGCGCATATTTCGTTACCTCAATTGCGAACATATCCTCGTAATCGCTGCCGCGCAGCTGTTGCGGTCGGCTTTCTCCATCCCTCAGCGCTCGGCTGACTTGGTTTGCGGGCTGCTACCGGTTTCATCCCCCACAATCTCCCGACGACTTCTACGACCGCAAACATGGCCGGTTTCTTTAACAAGATCAAATCCTCTGGCACGGTACGTCAGTTTTCGCTCTCGCCATTGATTATTCGGCCCATGCAGTGTTTTACTATTATATATACATTCTACGAATTACCTGCCTGTCGTTTGACAAGACTTCCCATGACTGACAAAATGCCTCTTGTTGCATCATTTAGACCTCCTCACCAACGCAGAAAGATGTGGCCGTCAAGAAGAAAGAAGAGCCTGTGCTCGACCTCACACCCCTAGAAAAGATGCTTCAGAATGCCGGTCCTTTACGTGACGACGGTGCCGATCGATTCTTTGGGCTCGAAAATGTAAGTCGACTCGATCATGGCTGCGCTCGATCCATTCCCAATCCTGCGCAGCTCACAGTTCTCTCTTGATGCAACGCCAGGCTAACAATTCTCTCAGTTCGGAAACACATGGTATGGATTCCATTTTAACGGTCTTCAAATCGACGTTGCTTATTAACTCGTGTGTAGCTACTGCAATTCCATCGTCCAGGCACTGTTCTATTCCGACTCCTTTCGCGACAATGTGATCAACTACCCATCCCTCCCCGATGCGATCAACGGAACTCGTCCCCGAGTACCTGTCACGATTAGGCCCCCGCCTCCTAATCCTGCGGCCAACCTCCCCAAACAAAAAGGCCTCAGTACCTCCCAAGTCATTAAGCAGCGGCAGGCTCTCACCCAGCAGCTCCCGGGCCAGGTCGGTGTCCGCCCTGAGGACAAGCCAGATACCCCAGAATACAAGAAGAAACAGGCTATGATCAAGGGACCGATTCTTGAACTGGCCAAGGAAAACGCCACTGCCTATGGCATGGACGAATGCACATTTACAGGATTGAAAGATATCTTCCTATCGCTCATGGAAAGCAACACCCACACCGGCGTGCTCAGCCCGCAGCGCTTTTTGGAGATCTTTAAGCGCGACAATGAGATGTTTCGAAACTCGATGCATCAGGACGCCCATGAGTTTTACGGTCTAGTGCTCAACGATGTCATCGCCAATGTTGAAGCTACCGCTCGCAAGATGCAGATGAAATCTCCAGCCGACGGGTTAGATGGTCTTGCGACTTCAGTAGGGCATGCTCTTGGTTCTGCAATGGTCAATGGCAACGGGGCTTCGACGCAGGCTCAAGCCATGGGGACGGGATGGGTCCATGACATTTTTGAAGGGGTTCTAACTTCTGAAACCAAGTGCTTGACGTGTGAGACGGCGTCTCAGCGAGATGAGACATTCCTTGACCTGTCAATCGATCTGGAAGAGCATTCGTCTGTTACCTCGTGCTTGCGCAAATTCTCCGCCGAAGAGATGTTGTGCGAGCGGAACAAATTTCACTGTGACCACTGTGGTGGTCTTCAGGAAGCCGAAAAGCGAATGAAGGTGAAGCGATTGCCAAAGATATTGACGTTGCACTTGAAGAGATTCAAGTACACCGAGGACTACAGCCGACTACAAAAACTCTTCCACCGAGTAGTGTACCCCTATCATCTACGCATGTTTAACACAACGGATGACGCCGGGGACCCCGATCGTCTATATGAGCTCTACGCGGTCGTAGTCCATATTGGAGGTAATGCCTACCATGGACACTACGTCTCTATCGTCAAAGTTCCGGGCCGTGGATGGATCCTTTTTGACGACGAAATGGTTGAGCCTGTGGACAAGAACTTTGTGCGCAACTTTTTTGGCGACAAGCCCGGCATGGCTACTGCATACGTCTTATTCTACCAAGAGACAACGTTCGAGAAGGTTCGCGAGGAGCAAGAGAAGGAGGGCATGGAGGAGGTCCGACTTGCCAGTGAATCGGCAAATGTGGCCCAGGAAAACGGCGACAAGCTGGACACGTCACCGCTGAAGCGACAGGCAACGCAGCCCACGCCGATGCCGGAGCAGGACAGTATGGCGAAGTTGGCACATGCCCGGACTGCTCCCCAATTCTACTCAGGTCCTTCCGCCTCGATCCCAGAAGTCCCCTCAACCTCAAATGGAGTGGTCAACGGAGAGCCAGCCAAGCAGGAGACCAAGACGAAGGATGATTTGAAGCGTGAGAAGAAGCAGCGCGAAGCTGCTGAGAAGGCCGAGAAGCAAGCTGAGAAACAGGCTGAGAAGGAAAGGGAG
Source organism: Fusarium penzigii (assembly GCA_013623535.1). NCBI lineage: Eukaryota > Fungi > Ascomycota > Sordariomycetes > Hypocreales > Nectriaceae > Fusarium > Fusarium penzigii. The sequence goes on along the minus strand of JABFFC010000174.1, from coordinate 13,741 downwards.
AAACAGGCCAAGCTCGACGAGAAGAACAAGCGAGACGAGAATCTTAAGCTAGTGCAGGCTCGCCGACGAGAACAGGACGAATTTAACAAGGTTCTCGAAGCTAGCAAGAAGTCGGCGGCGCAAGAGGAGGACATGAGGCAGAAAGAGAACGGTTCTCCTCAGCCGAATAGTCTGCTTGACCGGACCAAACGGGGTAGTAAATCGATGTCTCGAAGGAGTTTTTCCCTATTCAACAAGGACAAGTCAGGGGCGCCAGCTGTCACCATACCTAACGGTGATTCGAACGATAAGCACGAGAAGTTGAAGGACCGCCTAAGCTTTGGCCTGGGACGCAAGAAGAGCACAAACCTGCTATCATCATAATGACATATTCTCGGAGCGTTTTCGAATTCGATTCAAATTGAGGGGGCGGAGCAACACTGACATTCTTGTTTGGTCAGGGGTTTGATGGGGAACGGGGTTTAGGATACCTTTATTGCATTCTGCACACTTTGCGCACTTGAAAGAAAAAAGCGAAGACGAACTTGGCATGATACACGGGACTGACGAATCCAAATCCGCTCATCTGTGTGTAGCCTTTGTAACATGGCAGCTTGCGACATCTTATGGTTTTGTTTTTTCTACATCAGTCAGTCAATGGTTAGCCAGTCGGTTTGGCAGCATATACTGCATCAGCATTGAGGGAGGCGTGTGTTGATTGCCGGAAGACATGGTATTGGTGGGACTGGTGGTTTGGAGTGTAATCTGGAGAGATGGTCCCGTGGAGGAGTATTCTATAGGAGATAGAGACGGACAAGAATTGAGAGGTCCTGTAGATATATGACCAAAGTAACAAGCATGACATGACACAGTCTGGCTTCGACTCGCAGTATTTGTATCATCCATGATGGAATCAATGTCATCTATGTCCAGGGGCGGTTGACGAGAGTCGTGCAAAAGCAGTGCTCCCTCAAAGAGGGTTTGTAGTATATATATGTTCTGTTCTGTTCATGCAGGCAATCAGATGCAGTAGCCACATGTCACGCACAAGTCTACAGATTATTTCCTTGGGACCATGGCGAACAAATCCCATCTATTCTTTTCAAGGCAATAGTACAGAGACCGACTGTTTTCGCCTCTCATAATGAAAAATCATAAGGTTATTAGAAAACTCCGAGCCAAAATATTCCATACTCCGTTGATGCCCGCCGTGTCCTCTTCGTTATCGTGCTGTACCTATATATTTATAGCCCCAACTAGATCTTTGTCTCCTCGTCATGCGCCTCCGTCTGTCTAACCAAGGACCAGCTCGTAAAGAATAATAACAGAATTGACGAATATCAAAGGCACTACAGGTTGAAGCAAGGAAGAGTATTAGTCGAATGAATTTCGAGTTGGGAGGAAAGAGGATGTTTACTTCGCATAATGGTTCGGATGCTGGCGATGAGATGGATGATCTTGGCTTTGATACTCGCATCGGCACCTGCGCCAAAGGCTGGATCGTAGGATGCGGGGGAGAGGTTAACTATGGATCGTCAGAGGTGAGAATATTCGGGGCATGATGTCGCAGGAGGGGGAGGCCCGTACTGCGAGCTAGAAAACGGTCTTCGGAGAGGACGGCGACGGCGTTGATGAGGAGGACGGTAACTAGGGATTCATTGTTAGCTCTACCATGATGGCGCGCTGGATGGGGGGAAGGTGGAGATAGTTATAATCGTACTGTAGAGAAAACTACCAAAGAACCACATCGTGAAGGATGCTCGTCTGTTGTTCTGTGGAAGAGAAGGTGCAAAGGAGTGCGATAGGGAGAGGTTGAGAGCGAGGTGGGTTGAAGGTGGGAATCCAAGTTTTGCGATGATGTGTACTGTACTGTACTTGTAAATATGGTGCAGTGTAGGTAGTACGTAGTAGGAGTAATAGTGGTGTCGGGTGTGATCACGTATAACGTTCTCACCCCCCTGCGTTTAGGCAAGTACTTGGTCTGGAGCTCCCTGATGTAGCTTTCCCTTGGACTTTGGGGGAGGGAGGTGTGTGGAACGGAGGATTCGTTAGGCCGACTTCCGGGGGAGTTTGCTGTTCTTTGGGGAAGGGAGTAAGGAGAGAGAGCTTATAGCTCCACATGGACTTTGTTCTTGAGCTTGTGATAGAAGAGTGAGAGAGAGGACAGGTCAACTTGACTTATATTGTATTCATGTGGACGGAAGAATTGCAACAAAAAAAAGGATCGAGTTGAGAAATATTGCGGTTTTTTTTTTCGGCTGTGGTCATGATTCAGCTCATTTGTTGAATACTTCTCCTTTTTAATATTTTCCCTCCGTAACTGAGTAGATGAGATATACACGCGCACAACTCATCCCATCTCACAACTATCCTTCATCATGAAAATCACAGGTAAATCTAAATCCATCCCAAACCATCCACAACTCTCTCTCATTAACTCGTATATACAGATCATCTCCTCTCTCTCCTCCTCTTCACCATTCCTCTCATCCATCTCCTCATCGCCCCCTACACCAAAGTTGAGGAATCCTTCAACATCCAAGCCACTCACGATGTCCTCGTCTACGGCACCCCGACAAGGAACGTCTACGATCGTCTTTCCAGCACGTACGATCACTTTACGTTCCCCGGCGCTGTTCCTCGTACTTTCCTAGGTGCTGTGATTTTCGCATCCTTGGCTCAGCCTATTGTTGGTCTGGTTGGGTTTCAGCATGCTCAGCTGGTGGTCCGCGGACTGTTGGGTATCGCCAATGCCGTGACGCTTCTGGTGTTCAAGAACTCTTTGAAAAGGGCGTATGGTAGGGGTGTTTCAAACTGGTGGGTTGCCTTTATCACGAGCCAGTTTCACATCAACTTTTACCTCTCACGGACGTTGCCAAACATGTATGCCTTTGGCTTGAGTACGTAGACGTAGACCCCCTTGTCGAAATCTTCATCGAGATAACTGACCAGTTCATAGCTACTCTCGCCTCAGCTTTCCTCATACCTCAACCGGACATTCAAGCCTCTCAGCTCAAACAGAAATACTCCATCGCCCTCTTCGTCCTAGCCGCTGCCATTTTCCGTTCAGAAATCGCTCTTCTCCTCATTACCACATCTCTGTACCTTCTTATCACCAACCGCATCTCACTCCGGCCCCTCATCAGCGTATTCGTCATCTCTTTTGCGGCTTCGCTGATCATCTCCATACCTCTGGACTCGTATTTCTGGCAGAAGCCGCTATGGCCTGAACTCTGGGGTTTCTACTACAACGCCGTCCTCGGCTCCTCGTCGGAATGGGGGGTGTCCCCCTGGCACTTTTACTTCACTTCAGCGTTGCCTCGTCTGCTACTCAACCCCTTGGCTCCATTACTCATCATTCTCGCACTTGTTCAGCCTGGTACCTCTCGTGCGGCTCAGGCTTTTGTCATTCCAAACCTGCTATATGTGGCCATCTACTCAATCCAGCCCCATAAGGAGGCCCGCTTCATATTCTATGTCGTGCCATCTCTCACGGCGGCAGCAGCTCTCGGCGCCAATTTTGTATCGTCTCGGGCATCCTCCAAGTCCGTCATATATGGCTTATCATGCTTGGTTGTCGCATTGTCTACCCTCGTCTCGTTTGCATCCAGCATCGCCATGCTGCTCCTGTCGTCTCTCAACTACCCTGGTGGCGACGCACTCACACAACTCTACGCCATCGCCGAAAAAGATCCGTCACCAGTTGTCAGAGCCCACGCTGACGTCCTCACATGCATGACCGGCCTCACCCTATTCGGACAGAACCCAGCTGGCCAGGCCATCACGCGCGGCACCAGACCCGGCCCCAACGGTAGATCAACTACAATCCTCTTTGACAAGACAGAAGACGGTGAAATACTTGAATTTACCCGATTCTGGACTCGTTTCGACTATGTTCTAGCAGAGGATCCCTCCAAAGTCCTTGGCAAATGGGACATTATCGGAGTCGTCTCTGGATACGACGGCATCGAAATCCTCAAGCCAGGAAGTCAGTCGGCAGGAGACACGAGCGAGGAAGGCCTTATCAATGGAGAGAAGGTAGTTGGCTTAGGCGCTCGCGTCGCAGCGATCCGTGACTTTGTCAGGGGTTACACGGGAGGATGGTGGATTGGGCCGCGTATGACACCTAGAATCCGTATCTTGAAGAACAAGAGTTCTAGTTAAAAAGATAGATAGATCCATAGTCAGATTATCAAGTAATTCAGACACTTCACATCTTAGTTCATAATAGCCAACTTTCACTGCAACGACCTTTTTTTTCCCCATTTCTCTCTCACATCTTGCAAGTCTCAACTAAAGACATGTACACGTTCCATCCCCACTCCTCAGTCAACATCCATCTTCCAACCATGCGCAATATACGAATAAGCACAAACTCGCTCAACTATTTCTTTCACAGCAAGAGAAGAAGAAAAAGACCAAGGTAACAGCTGATCCTGACGGTCAAGCTAAGACCACAACAACAAGATTGACGGGCAAGGTAAGTCAAGTAAAAGTGTAAGGAGTTTAAAGAGCAAGAAAAGCGAACAGCCAACCGCCAACCGAACCCTTCCCTTTCATCACTTCCGTCTCAACGCCATATCGACTACCTCATCCCAAAAGGCTTGCTTTTCTTTTTCTGTCATCCCGGTATAACCAAATCCCTCCCATTCCTCCCTGAACAACAATCCTGAACCGCAAAACCAACTATGAAAATCGCAAATTGGGGATAAAGTAAAAGCACGAGGGGCGAGCCATCCATAAAGATTGCCTCGACCCAAAAAAGGACGATAGTCCAGAATAGCAAAAGACGTGCGCGTAGGTGGGAGATGCTTTCCTGTCTTCCCTCGCGTCAATCCTGTGGCTTCTGCAAGCCTATTTATGCAAAAAGAACCTCATTGAATCCTGAGTCTATGCCGGTTGTGTCGCGTGCAAAGCGATTACAACATATATATGCAAGTTTGATTTTCGTTTATGCAACCTCGTTGGTGGACAACAACGTTGCGTATAAAAGTGACGGTCGTGTCCGCGATTACAACTCCTGCTCCGTGTCGCTACCCTCGTCGGAGTCATCCGAGTCTTCGAGCTCTTCCACACGGCCTTCAATACTGTCACTATCGCTAGGCAGTGGGCCAAACTGTCGTTTGTAACGCTCCAATTCCTTCTGTTGAGCTACAAAGTGATCCAAGATGGCCGACATAGGGCCTCGTAGCTCGTCAAGTTCCTTGAACGTGCCGCCGCCAACAGCGATGTGGCGCATAGCTAGAGACGAGACGCAGGTCTATGAAAACCGTTAGTAACAAGACAAAATAGATTATAATCGAGGCATCAGTAGCTTACCTCTATCCTGCTGACTTGGTGCTCCATAAAGTTGAGCAGGAACCGATCAGTGACCTCGCCTCCACGCTGCTTGATTCTCTCCAGCAACTCAGTCTCAGGCGGTTGAAGCCCGGAGTTTACGTTGCCTTCAAGAGAGCTGCACAGCATCTCCAATCGTAAGCTCAGCCGCCACAAAGTCCAGACCATTTCGGGGTCAAAGTTGAGCTCGCCGCCTGGGACAACAGTGGCTGGTTTGTCTCCTGTCTCGTCGCGCCTATCATGTTGTTGATGGAACTCGATTCGGCCAGCCAGGGCGTGAGGATACAGTGAGTAGACGACCTCGGGATTTTCCAGACCCTTCAACTTCTTCTCTCCCATCTCCTTGACTTCAAATCCCTGAGAGGTGAGCGAGCGAAGGTCTTTACGGATCGAGTTGGCATATGATTCGTCGTCGAAGGTGTCTTCTGATGCCGATACGCCGTTACGGTCTGTATCCTGGTAGTTCTCCAGGCATCGCTGGATCTCGGAAATGAAATCGGTCGAGACAGTGATCTGGCCACCATCCGCCACGGCAGAGATTCGTGCTGCTTTATTAACCATAGGACCAAAGTAATCCATACGACGCGTGACTGGATCCGTCTCGCTCACACAGTCTCCAAAATGGATACCCATTCGTACTGATAAACCTTTGAAAATGAGAGTGTTATCCTTGTCGTAAACGGGTTGACACGACGCCGAGTTCAACACTTCCGAAGGCCAATTAACGTCGAGAAGCTGCAATTGCACGGCAAATGTCCACAGTAGAGCCGATGTTGCAGTCGGGAATGAGACCATGAAGGCATCACCTTCTGTCTTGACTTCGTATCCTCCAATGCGCCGCAGCTGCCGCCGCATAACTTCATTGTGAAGCTTAATGGCAGATCGCATAGCGTTCGGATACAACTCCCACAGCGTGGTCGAGTTCTTGATATCAGTGAAGACGATCGACACGTTACCTGTCGGGGCAGGAATCTCGGCCTCGAGTCGGTTGAGTGAAGAGTCAAGCACGTCTCCCTTGGCTCTGCGGCCTCGTCTCGTTGAGAGAACCTGGGCTTCATCAGGGACTCCGGATGGGTACAACGACATGCTAGTTCCGCGATGCATCCTGGATCTCTCGACCCTGCGCTTGAGATCAGCAACACTGATCATCATGACCATGATCTTTCCCGAGGCGCCATAGGCGATAGCAAGGTCTCGCAGCTTTTGAGCTGCTCGCATCAGGTCTTGGCGCTCGGCTCTCGCAACATCTGTGACGAGCCCGGGAGATAGGTATTCCCATAGTTCTCTCGTTGCTATGAGGATAATGTCGTCCTGCTCTCTAATGGTCACATTGCTGATATGTGGTGCAGCCTGAACTGCCGGCATCAGATCAACGTAGCCGAAAGCTCGCGAGACCTCGAGGAGGTCGTTGAGCCTTCCGTTGCGTGAGACCCATCCGCCAGCTTCTCGGATGCGTGTTCGTTCCGTAGGCTCGGCGGGATCGTGTTTACGGGTAAGCATCTTGTGAGTGCCATCAGTCTGTATCATCATCGCTTGAGCGTCACCCACGTTCGCCACATAGAGCTCCGTGCTCTGAAGATAGACAACTGTAGCTACACCGCCCGAGTTCAGATCCTCTTTTGTCAGAATGACCGGCTGGCTCGAGCCCCTATGCACCTTTTGTGGTCTCTCTTCTGAGTGTTGAATAGCAAGCGTGACAAGATCTTTGTTGAGGGCTAGGAATGCACGTCGCAACGCGTCCACCGGGGTCTCATTCGATCGTGTCTTTAGTGCCTTGAGCTCAAGCGCAAAGATGTGCCCAAAGTTCTCGTGGAGGTATTTGGCGATCTTGGATCCTCCACTAGAAAGAGCCTGGCCGTCAAAGAGACCGAGCAACATCTCTGTCTCGGAAGAGTTGAATCGAGGTACAACCAGATCCACAGTTGACAAATGCTCATGCTTTCCAAGAGCATCCGCCATACCGTAAGGTAAGTGGCCTGCCAATGAGCCAGAAGTACGGACACGCCTGTCCTCACTCTGGTCCGGGATGCTGGGTTGAGTGAGTGTCACATCCATAAGACCTAGCACACGGAGGTTGAGAAGCCTGCTAAAGTCGGTGTACTCTTCCCGGTTGACAGCGCCGGGCCCGCTTGGTCCATAGGCTGTCTGCTTGATTTCAAGTCGTTTATTTCCTGAAAGATTGAGGTATCTCAGATTGGGGTTAAGATTCCAATTCCAGTCGTACGGAACGTTAGAGATGTTGTACTTGAGATAGTTGCTACCGCAATCGAGAACTGCCAGATTCTTAGCCCGAGATATGTCGGCGGGCAGGTTAGTGAATCGGTTGCCGTTGATGTATAGGGCTTGTAGTAGACTAGACTCCTCTAGATCATCGGCCGGAAGGGTTGTCAGTCCGTTGCCTGAGAGATAAAGTTCGACGAGCTGAGGCCAGTTCTTCATCGATCGCTGAGGCATGTCGCTAATTTCATCATTATATGATAGGTTGAGAACTCGAAGTTCTCCCAGGAGCGTGAGCTGGTCAAATATGTCGTCGTCGAGTCGGTTGTCAGCGAGGTACAGATTTCGAAGTGACCCAGCAAACGTGTTAGAGAACCTAGATGACAATCCCGAATCCTTTCTCGCATTCGTGGCTGGCGTAGCAGATCTTGACACAACTGACGTCTTCCGCCCACCCTTTCCATAAACAGATACCACGGAGCTCTTGCGATCGCCGACAGATAGAGGTGATGGGCCAACGCTAAGGAGAGTGCTCGAGTTCTGACTGGGTCTTCGGTCATCTGACAGCTCTTCTGAGCTCGGCGTCGAAGACAGCGTCCCTAAAGTAGCGGTTCTACCACCATTTGCTACTGGGGGCGGCGCCGGCGGCTGTGCCTCCTCGCCTGGTACTCGGGGTGCCCTCGAGGCTGGTTTAGGAAAATGCTCCAGAACGTTTGAGGATGCGTTAAAAGTCTCGAGTCTGTTGGCCCACCACAGTTCCATGGGCAGCTTTGAGATGTTGTTGCCGCGGACGTTGAGGACTCTCAACTCCGTTAAGCACCCAATCTGGGTTGGGAGTTCTCCTACCGAGTTATTTGCAATGCTGAAATGCTCCAGTCTGCTCAAAGTGCCCAGCTCCTGCGGAAGAGAAACGAAGTAGTTCTTGTCTAGAATCAAATGTTCCAGATTCATCATATTAGTAAAGGACGAGTCGATACTCGCCAGCTGCGCATTAGAGAGGTTCAGTGTCTTAAGCGTAGGTACCGGCGCGACAATCTCGAACTTGTTGAGCGGGTTGGAATTCAGCTTGAGTTGCCGGATAGACTCGAACTGTCCCACGAACGCCGAAATGCAATTGTGATCAGCGGACAGCGTCTCCAACTTAGGGAGTTCAGATATGATATCGATATTCGTGATGCCATTGTACTTGATGTCAAGTTCGCGTAGGTTGGTAAGCTGCCCAAAAGTAGCTGGCACGCTATGGGCCAGTCTGTTATTTGTTATAAGGAGTTTCTCCAAATTCTTGAGGCGACCGATCTCGTTAGGTATTGACGCAATACTGTTGAAGCTGAGGTCCAGGTCGACCAGACTCTGCAGCTCACAGAGAAATGGTGGGAACTTGTCGAGAAAATTAGAAGAGATGTTGAGGGAGCGGAGGGACTGGTATGCGCCGAAGTAGGGTGGCAGGTGCTTCAGTCGGTTATTGGCGAGGTTCATCTTCAGCAAGCCGGTTAATGTGTTGAGTTCTGCATGCTCAAGCTGTTCGAGACGGTTGTTGGCAACGTCCAAGAAAGTGAGTTTGCTTGCCCGGCTCAAACTGGGGGGTAGCTTCCTCGCCTCGTTATTGTTAAACTTGACATCGCGTAGGTGTTTACAGGACTGGATGAAGTCTCGGGGAACGTCAAGTGATAGATTTCGAGATAGGTTAAGGGAGATGATCTCAGCAGCCTTCGAGTATAGGGAGATGGGGATGGTGATAAGGTTACGACCAGACAGATCAACATAGTTGAGCTTCTGGCCACGTGCCAATACCATATCCGTCGTCTTTGCATGGAAGTCGCTCTCTCGGGCGGACAAGAACATGAATCGACAGAGATAGCTGTTGTCTTCACGACCCAGATCTTCGATACGATCTTTATCCTCATATCCAACCTGTTGCAGAAGGCGCTTCTGCAGCAACAAAGGCCGCTCTGGGGGTGTGAGTATACGAATGAGATCATGCTTCTTCATAATTATGTGATAATTCTCCAAGCCGTCGACCACATAAGTCTTCTTGATTACCTGGGATATCACATCGGTAACTGTTGAATCTAGGGGCATAGAATGGGTCGAGAACGTTCCGTCCGAGCGAAAGATTCGAATGCAGTACGGTGCCATCTTCTCTTCTGGTCTTGGTGGGCTCCCAATCTCGTCGATATCGGGGGCGTGGTATGAATTATCTTCAGTATTGCGCCTTACCGCCCAACTATCAGGGGCATCCCACCGTCCCTTAGGAGCTATGGATATTATCGAGTCGGTACGGTCCACCTCGAGATTGTTGACGGAGGCGACATCCATTGGCGTTAGTGCTGGAGGTTTGGTTAGGATACCCTCCATATCGTTAAGGTTCGTGTCGAGAACGATGCCATTGTTGTTCTCGTTTCGATCGGTAGGGCCAATTGATTCGTCGACGTAGTCATTCGGTCTAACTGATCGTCCTTTCTTCGAGAAAGGGAATTTATTATTGAATGTCGCACCACGCGGAGCTACTTGAGGTCGCATCTCAGTACTGTCGGTTGCATCAGGACCAAAAGTGCCAGACATCGGTAGTGCCGAGGGTCCTAGATCGATACGGTGAAGATCGGGCTTAGAGGACTTGGATTGCAACGATTTTGTCGACTGGGGTAGGTCACGTAACCTAGACACGTCGTCCTTGTCCTTGTGGTGGTGCCTTCGAAATCGACCCAAGATGCCACGCTTGCCATGATGGCCAGGCGACGTTTGTCCATCAACCTGTCCGGATTTAGAGCTCCATGTCATTCCACCGCTCCTGGTACTTGGTGTTGGGCTCTGTCCTCTTGACTTGGAGTACAAGCTGACATTGCTTGGTCCACGATCGCGCGGTGCGGGTCCACCGATGGCTGTATCTTCCCGACTGATAGTCGGTCGCAACGTGCGAGGATCTTCATTGCTCTTGTGGTGTCGATGATGATGGCCGGGTAGATGGACGATTGAGTGGCCCGATCGAGCTGACGAGGACGATTTGGGTGGTATTTGCGACGAGTTGTCAGATGCGTATCTCTCTCGGTCTGGTCCAGTCATGGTGTCTCGAACAGGAGCTTCGCCATATCGTGCGATGTCCTACAAAATCGACGTTAACACCCCTCCGACATCAAGCAACATACTGAAGCAAGATGCTACAGAAAAACCAAGCAAATAGCTCCTGCAAAGCTTTGACTGGAGAATTGAGGGACAAAAAAAGGTTCATCAAAACAAGCTAACGCGGGGGGGTGGGTATTCGGAATGAATCAAGCACATATTGGCAGACAAACATACAGTATTATCCTGATACAAGAACGGCACCACCTCCGGAGCTGGAACTGGTGTTCGTGGTCTTGAAGATGTAGGCGAACCATCCCGTGTGTGATCGGTGGCATTGGAGTAGTTACGATCTCTTTGAGTGGGGCGGCTATGACTATAGGAACGACCGCGCTGGTCCTTGCCCAAGACCGAAGTGGGTAGGCTACTCTCCGAGCTATCGCGACCAGGGAATTCCTCGCCAAAGAAACCTTGGAGCTTACGGAAACCACCACGTGTTATGCTGGTCTTTGAGCCCTGGCTGCTAGCTGTGAGGATACTGGCGGCGGACGGGCGCCTGCCGTCGAAATAGGAGGCATCTGGGGAATCTTGTGAGGGCGCGCCAGCGCGATTGTTTGGGTTCTGGAAGCCCGGTGAGAGCTGGGAGGCGAGTGACAGGTTGTCGCTGGAATCGTTATAAAAGCTGGTCGGCATTGTGGTGGATGAGGGTGTGGAAGGACCGTTTGGGGTCATCCAGGGAGCTATCTGAGGGTTGAAGCCGGCGGTAGGAGGGTTATGTTGTATCTGAGGAACGCGGGAGGTCTCGAGGCAGGCAAGCTCACGGCGATAGTTGGCAAAGTCGCTTAGGCGACAGTCGTTGGATGCGACATTGGAACCGCCGTGGACGGCGAAGGTGGAGGCAGTCGGGGAGACCTGAGGCTCATCCTTGGAGGAGGACCTATTGATGCAAGAAGCCGTGAGTTGAAGGGGGAAGACGATAGAGCGGGAGACAGTAAAGGCGGGACGGAGATCGACAAGGAATAGACGGGGATGGCGGGTGACGGAAGTTGGCATTACTGCTTACCAGTGGCTCATCAAAGATGCATTATCATCCGCTTTCAAGCGAGGAGGGGGAGGATGCCGACGAGCAGTAGAGGAGGATAAGCCAGATGCTGGCGTTGAGGTAGAGGTATTGTAGGTGGTGGAAGTGGAGGAGGATGAGGGAGTAGGAGTCCCGGTAGGAGGGATAGCACTGAAATCCGGATTGGGAGTAGATGGATGAGTACCGGTATGCGTACGACGAGTATGGTTATGAGGGTGAGTCTGAGTCTGGGTCTGATGAGTGTGGGTGGGAATGGGAGTGGAAGTGGAAGTAGAAGTGGAGGCAGGAGAATTAGCGGAAGCGGGAGCAGTGGAGGTGGAATTGAAAGAAGTGGTGAAAGAAGGCTTCACGGTGGCGGCGGATTGGTAAGAGTGGGTGCTGTCAGTAGACTCGTTGCTAGAGCTCGTGATGGAGCTGATACGGTTCCCGGCCTCATTCCTGGTCATTGTCGCCTAGGCGTCGATGGCGTCGACGGCAGCAGCTGGGAAGGACGCCCCTCCTCTGAGCTGTAAGACATGAATCGAACTGGAGTGAAGTCAACCGAACTTATTACGGGACAGTACAGTATTAGGGTCTCGTTAATCCTGTAATAGAGTGATGTAGAGTTCGGGGGAAACGGGCAAGATGGGGCAAAAGGTAAGGCACACACACAAGCACGGGGCAACGGGGCCAGCCAGGAAGCTGGAGGAGGAGGAGGAGGAGAAGAAGAAATGGGGCAGTTGGTGATGGTTAGTTGGCTAGGTGGTTCAGGTACTTGGGGTGAGGGTAACGTGATGAATAGTAACAGTGAGAGATAATTCAAAGGGTGGTAGGCTAGATGAGATGGGGGAGATTTCGCTCAGGTTGTGAGTCGAGTAGAATAAACGGAAAATGAGATGAATTGCCTGCGGTAGACGAATTGGAGCTGGGGTTTGTGATTTGCTGGCAGCGGTTATTTGGTATTTGGGTCCCTTTTTTCCCTTTCATCCTGGAGAGGGAGGGGAGGGGTGTGTTGATCTTGGTATGGATTGTACGGTAACGTAGGACTAAGCCCAAGTAGTACAGTACCTAAGAGACAGGGAGGGAGAAGCCCTATGCAACGGGAAGCAGAGATTCAATTCGATACTTGACTACCTCAACCTACCTACTAGTATACACTAAGTAATGTTGGAATTGAGAGTGGAGTAAAGAGGAATTAACATCAAGGTTGTGGTTCTGGATACGATACATATTATATTTCACTTATTAAAAATCATGGAGATAGTTCCTGTTCATACGTATTCCATTGTAAAAATACCTGAAGTGAATAAGGTATACCGAGGTTGATTAGCTGCAACAGCTTGGGAAATGGTTCACGTCATGGGTTTAAAAGCGGAGTGAGCGACGCAGGTAGATGACTGGTTCAGAAAGTAAAACAAAAAAAAGGAAAGAAAAAAACATCGAATGGCCAATGGGCAAGAAAGAAAGGAAAGCAATAAGTTGGAGTGAAGAGGGTTGATGAGATGACGAGGTTGCGAGGCTACAGGTTAAAAAGTGAGATGAATGCGGCAATGTCTCTCAAAGAGGGGGGGGAGGTCCAGATATGTGTCCGGGACGTGGGATCTGCTATCTGTCTAGCTATTTGGAGACTGGGTTGGTTGATATGATGGACAACTAAGCACAAGTGTGATGTGGAGGACAGAGGACAGAGGAAAGTAGAGATTGTGATATTTCAGATGGAAAAGAATGGACACAAATTCAATCATTTAATTGTGATATGCCATCTTTGATTAAAGCTCTTGTCAGTAGAGGTAGTCAGTGGATAACCTCGCAACTGCAGCTTCAATGGAATGGGTTGAGTGGACATTAGAATGAATCGTATTCTGTACTAGACTCTCTATCAAATGATGCTGATGCAGGTATGCGATTGCAGCCAGTAAAATCAAGAACGTGCTCGTTAGCTACAGTGCTGGCGTGTTCTGAGTTTCTGACTTATCCACCCAACGATAGAATCTATAGCAATCACGTTCAATTCAAGGCTTTTTCCTTTAGAGCGTTAAACAATTGTTGAGAGTACTGTGCGTCGTAGGGCGTCCTACCAGAAGGTCAATC